>JAJAGP010004781.1:0-43454 GCA_025084515.1 Ancistrus triradiatus
GTGTTCATCTGCTATATGATATATTTAACTCAAGTTGCTGATCTGAACAACCAATGATTTATAAACTAAAATCATGAAAATTATCAGGGGTGCCCAAACTTTTTCATACGACTGTAAGTATAGCAATATTACATAATTGAAAGAAAGCAATTCGAGTGATGTTACTAATGTCTGCATCAAAGGAGAGATCTGAATCAAATATAGGATAGATGTAGCCAGCCTGTCTCTCACACCCTTGGGTCCCACTAATAAAACCTCAGTTTTGTCTGAGTTAAGTAAAATAAAATTAAATGACATCCAATCTTTCATTTCCTTTACACAATCCTCAACTTTGTTGATTGTAAGGCTGTCATTTGGTTTGGCTGATATGTACAGCTGTGTATCATCTGCATAGCAGTGGAAACTAATGCCATGTTTACAAATAATTGAGCCTTAGAGGCAGCATGTACAGAGTGAATAAAAGCGGGGCCAAGCACCGACCCCCGAGGCACACCACACCAACTTTTGAGAGCTTAGTGCATAGATTATTTACATGAACAAACTGGTACCATTCAGTCAAGTAAGATTTAAACCAAGAAAGCGCCAATCCTTTAACACCTACAGTATTTTATAGTCTGTTTAGGAAAACATCGTGATCTATAGTGTCAAATGCTGCACTTAAATCTATCAGAACAAGAAAAGAAAGACATCCATTATCTGAGGACATTAATAAATCATTTAGTACCCTAATTAATGCTGTTTCAGTACTATGATGGGGCCTGAAACCAGAAATGTTTCTTAAATACCGTAAGGCGCACTTCAAATCCTCTAATTTTCTCAAAAATCGACAGTGCGCCTTTAAATGCGGTGCGCCTTATGTATGAATTAATTCTGGTTGTGCTTTCTGACCTAGAACCGATTGTAGATGGTACACGGCGCTCATAAATCTGTCAAAATGTTTTAGCACGGCCTTGGTAAGTTACGAAGTCAGGAGCATCGCGGAGTAATACGATTTGTGCTTCAACGTTAAGGTGTGTGCATTCATTAATTTATTTTCAAAGCGGATTTCAAACTCAACGCTATCAGTCACGCAGTACAACATGGAAATGGAGCAGCTGCGAGAGAATTCAACATTAACGAATCAATTGTACGGAAGTGGAGGAAGCAAGAAGACCAGGTAAAGAAGACCAAACTGAGTTTATGAGGGAACTTAAAAGTTTAGTTTCATTTAATGCGACTTGTAACCCGGTGCGCTTTATGTATGAAAATAGACCCGTTAGCAGTCGATAATTGATATTGTGCCTTATAACCTGGTGCGCTTTATAGCCCGAAAAATACGGTACCATTCCTTGATGGTAACTACACAGCTGCTAATCTGAGCTTATTCTAAGATTTTAGAGAGAAATGGTAAATTTGGAATTGGTCTATAATTAGATATCACACAAGGGTTAAGATTGGCTTTTTTAATCAGTGGTTTAATAATGGCACACTTAAAGGATTTGGGCACATAACCAAAAGTAAGGGATGAATGTAAAATAATTAGCAGTGGCTTTATAATACTAGGTATTACTTCTTTGAGTAAACGTGTAGGAATTTCATCTAATAAACACGTTGATGACCTAGACGAGCTGATCAGTGCGGATAGTTCAGTATTAGTAATTGGGGTAAAATATTCTAGTCTTGACTTACAGATAATTAAACAGATGTCTTCACTAATGCTGCATCTGGAAGGCTGCTGAATAGTTTGGTGGTGTGATGAGATTTTGAGATTTTGAGATTTATGCCTACTGTTTTCTATCTTATCATTAAAGAACGTCATGAAATCATTACTGTTAAAATTACACAGAACGTAAGAATCAGTTTCTGTAGGGTTTTCGGTTAACTTAGAGACGGTATTAAAGAGAAATCTAGGATTATTCTTATTTTTCTCTATGATTGATAAAAAAAAAATAGCTTTAGCTTTAGTGAGGGCATGTTTATACTCTTCCATGCTATCCATAATATTTTGTTGCACAACCTTTTGAGGCAATCACTGCAATCAAACGATTCCTGTATCAGTCAATGAGACTTCTGCACCTCTCAGCAGGTATTTTGCACTACTCATGAGCAAACTGCTCCAGTTGTCTCAGGTTTGAAGCGTGCCTTTTCCAGGCGGCATGTTTCAGCTCCTTCCAAAGATGCTCAAGATTTAGGTCAGGGCTCAAAGAAGGCCACTTCAGAATAGTCCAGTGTTTTCCTCTTAGCCATTCTTGGGTGTTTTTAGATGTGTGTTTTGGGTCATTATCCTGTTGCAAGACCCATGACCTGTGACTGAGACCAAGCTTTCTGACACTGGGCAGCACATTTCTCTCTAGAATTCCTTGATAATCTTGAGACATCATTGTACCCTGCACAGATTCAAGACACCCTGTGCCAGATGCAGCAAAGCAGCCCCAGAACATAACAGAGCTTCCTCCATGTTTCACAGTGGGAACATTGTTCTTTTCTTGATATCTTCATTTTTCCGTCTGTGATCATAGAATGTGTGACCTTCCAAAAAGTTCCATTTGTGTCCTCATCTTGCCATAGGGAACATTCTCCCAGAAGCTTTGTGGCCTTGTCCACATGTAGTTTGGCAATTCCAGTCTGGCTTTTTATGTTTTTTGTTTTCAACAATGGTGTCCTCCTTGGTCGTCTCCCATTAAGTCCACTGTGGCTCAAACATCGTCGGATGGGTGCGTCCCATGGGTCTAAATTTTCTTGAATAATATGTGCAACTGTAAGTCACAGGAACATCAAGCTGCTTGGAGTGGAGATGGTCATTATAACCTTTACCTTTAACATGCTTGTCTATAATTTACTTTCTAATGTCCTGAGACAACTCTTTCCTTTGCTTTCCTCTGGTCCATGTTGTGTGTAGTACACACCTTGTCAACAAACAGCACCAGTGACTACCTGAAGCCCTATATATAGGCCCCCCTGACTGATTACAAGATTGGTTGAAAAGCAATGTTCTGGCTTAGTTTATTCATTTTCATAGACTTTGTATTTATTAGTACATTTTGTCAGAGGTTAAAGTACCATTTTCTGTACCATTGGGAGGTTCGTTTTTGACAGTTAACGGAGGTGTATCAAAATTTTGTCCAGGTGTTGTGTGTGTGTGTGTGTGTTGTATGTATACTGGACGTATATAGATATAGATATATATATATTCTCATATAATATATATATATACAGCGTATGGGGAGGTATTAGAGAGAGATATATATATGATATATATATATATATATATATATATATATAATATATATATATATATATATCCTAATTTGAGGCATTGTTCAGCTTCCTTCTTATTTGTTTACATGTACAGAATTTATCTTGTCCTGATTCCCTAAACAGCACTGCGTAAAATTATTTACATAGTATTAAGATTGCATATGTATGTATTAAGGGAGGATTTGTGTAGGTTATATGCAAATATAACTCCATTTTCTGTGTAAAAGACTTACATCCCGCACCCTTACAATCTGCCATCTTTGCGGATATCCCCCCCCCCTGCAGATATGGAGAGCAAACTGTATACACAATGGCTTTGTGTGTGTGTGTGTGTGTGTGTGTGTGTGTGTGTGTGTGTGTGTGTACACTGGAAATCATGGTTCAACTATGTGTGGTATTGCCAAAGAAAAAAATATGTCGCCATCATATATTTTCATGAAGTATCATGGCTGCCAACAAAGACATCCCAAACCTCATGTATCACCACTTTATGTCTATATCAGAATTGCACCCTGTCTATTCCATTCCCAACCTTCACTGCCAGCCGAGGTGACAATGTTTATTTACTTTCAGTGTTTGCAGGGAGGGATCATTCAAATGCATTCATCTCGCCGGAGGAGCCATGTGTCTTCTCAGAGTCTGACTAATTAATGCAAATTTCCGGCCGTGCGAAGAGGGGTTGGCAGGAAGTTGAAAAAGTCAGCTTAGCAGTGACATGAATGGTGCAGTTTTTGGATTCTGACATCTGGGCTGCAAAACAAGCTATGAGGACAAAATACAACTCAGAATGCTCCACAAAAAACATGAAGATTATTCCATGCTTAATGAGAGCTGAATACTGCTTACAGCATCAACAGGATAGAAGAGCCTGCTAATTAACATTATGTTTCTAGTTTGGTGGGAGGTAAAAAAAAAAGTATCACTCAGTCTGCCATTGTATAGGCAAAAGTTTGTGGACATCCAAAAATAATATATAAAAACCTGTTTGAGTAAAGGAACCCCCTTCTGCACACTTCTTTTTTTTAAACTTGCCTGTGAAGTTGGACACTAATGTTGGTCACAATTTCCTTAGACAAATAAACAAAAATGTTAAACCAAAGCATCTGTTGCATATCCGCTCATGATGATCTACTCAGCAGGTTTTCATTTCCTGCCAAGCCAGAACAAGCTCTTTTACTTTCCAAAAATCATTAAAGCTGATGTCATGCTGTGGCAGGGCATATTTGGTTACAGCGATGAGTTTATTTCAGCAAAACACTGTCAAAAACAAACAATAAAACAACTTTTGTCTTCAGGATTTGCTATGTTCTTGAACAAGTAAGAAAAATGTCTAGTATGTGAAGGCTATAAATCCACATTATTATAGTGGAGTATCAGTTCAATGTTCTGATGTTCCATGCATTATATGCATTATGCATTATATTACTGCAGTTGTTTAACTTGGAATAATTAGCACATATTTAAAA
Source organism: Ancistrus triradiatus (assembly GCA_025084515.1). NCBI lineage: Eukaryota > Metazoa > Chordata > Actinopteri > Siluriformes > Loricariidae > Ancistrus > Ancistrus triradiatus. Next base: position 4,704 of record JAJAGP010004781.1, read on the forward strand.
AAGTGTGTTGACCACAAAGTATCATAACCATGTATCAAATAAAATCATGTATTTTTAGTGCATAGGTTTCGGCACGCCTGGTCCCATGACCTATGTAAGGAAGACAAGGCAATTTTACTGATAAAGCACATTGCATACCCAATGGAATCTAAAAGCTTTTTAATAAATAAAAATGTAAAAGAGTAAAAAAAAACATCACTGGAGTGGCAAGGTGGCTCAGTGGGCAGTGCTGTCACCTCACAGCGAGAAGGTCCTGGGTTTGATCCCCAGGTGGAGTCTGCATGTCCACTTCATGTCTGTGTGGATTTATTCCAGGTACTCTGGTTTCCTCCCACAGTCAACAGACATGCATGTTAGGTTAAATGGTGGATCTCAAGTTCCCCTATGAGTGTGTGAGTGTTTGTGCCCTATGATGGATTGGCGCCCCTTCTGGGGTTGTTCCTGCCTTGCGCCCTATGCAGCCAACTTGTCACCGGTTCTCCTGTGACCCTGCCAAGTATTAAGCGGATAAGAAAGTGAATGAATGAATGAATTAAAAAAAGATCACTTAATTGTAAACATTATAACACTGCTTGTTTAAGAATTCTAATGAAAAGTTTTGGTTATGGTTGAATTAAATGTAAAGTGCAATTAAGGTTAAAATAATTATTGTATTATATATAAAGACAACAACTAGGCCTGATGACTCTATAATTGCCTTCAATGCACTATTTTCCATGTTAATTCTAAAATATCAGATATTTTACTTGCTTCCATTTGACCCTAAAGATATACTGTAGTTCTTCATTAAATACTTTAATATAAAACTCAAATGAACACGTCTAGGTGTTAATAATCTTCCAAAATATCGTCTGTCTTTTTTAAGGATTAGTTGTTAAGTGAAGCACATCAGCACACAAGATGCTGCCCATCACAAACCTAGAACTGACATAGAACATATAACTGACTCTGACAGATATCTGTGGGTACAGAACTACAATGTACAGGCTTGTAAGTCCCAAGGTGAACGAATGCGAAAATTTGCTCCAAAAGTTAAATATCATACAGGGGTTGCTATCAGAAACCACATATCTCTTCTTCATAATGTCAACTGCTGATATTCTTGAATTTACAAGACCCTAAAGGCACAGCATATTCCTATATCACTATCAGATATTAGGAGAATAGGTCAACACTTGGAAATAACAGGTGATGTTGCCAGAGAGAAAGGATCTATTTGGCCCAAAGCCTCTGCAAGCAGAGACAGGAAGAAAAGCCTTGAAAAACTGAGAGTTATCTAATGCAGGTTTTTGTGTCTACAAGATATGTTAAAAAGCCATTTCTGTTTAAGACAAACTTCAAGGACAGAGTGAAGTTTCTGGCAGAATTTGTAAAGTTTAATTCAGAGTGGTTCAGCAGAGATGTATGAACTGATGATTCACAATCTGAGCTGCATGGTGTGAAATACAACAGTTAATGAAACTCTACTACCATTAAGCAGAACAAGTGCATCAAAATCATGTTCTGGCTTAGAATCCAGAATTGTACTCCGTAAAGAATGCTACAATTATTGGCAGCTCTGCATTCAATACTTCAGACAACTTCCCTTTGCCAATAAAACAACCCCATGGAGTTTATACCATCGGACTAAGAAGCCCATATTAGAAGCTTGAGTTTATGTTCAGGTAAACATTTTTGTGTTGATCTGGACATATGTTTTGGATTATTGTCCTGCTGAAGGATACATTGATGACACATTTTTAGTTTATTGGCAGAGGCTAGCAGATTTTGATATAAAATGTACAGATATTGCATGCAGACCATGATGTCATGTACAACAAAGGTTCCCATGGCCTTTGGAGGAATACTTAACTGTGTATATCAGGTTGTTTTCAGTGTAATCATCCTTCTTTTCATGCCAAACTTGACGCCAAAAAGTAAAATTTTCATTTTTCATTTTTTTTTCAGTTGATGATGTGAAAATTACATGGTGAGAGACATTAAGAGAAGGGAAATTAAAGAAAGCAAAAGTGGACGGGGAGTTTTCAAAGTGTTTAGACAAAAAACCAAGTCGGACGTGGTGTGAAGGTACCACTACGTTGAAAATTTCATCTGTTTTTCCTTGCATAAAAATTGGACTCGGGGTGAAAAGGCCTAAAGGCAAGTTTTATGTCAAGTTGTTAAGATAATGAACAATACATGCCATTTTACTGCAGATTTATTCCACAATAGTTCTTTAATACTAAATGTCTAAAGGAAGACGACTGGTACATCTTTATATTTATCTTATAGTCGTAACCTTATATTTCATTTTCATTTCAAACAAACAAAGACACAAAGCAACTCTCTTCACTCTTCATGCTGAATCTGAAATAAGATGTAATGCAACAAGAACCAATCACATTATTTTATGTAACACTCTTCAAAGTGCAATTATTTTCCAAACACACATATTACTAGTCTGTAATTTGTAAAAAGTGCTTATGATCCCAACATTCTCCTGCAATCTTCTTAGCTCACTTTTTCAGCCCTTGCATCTTGAGAGAAAAATAAAAGCAAAACATGTTTACTGTTCTTCTGCAAACACCATATTTCACTATGAATCTCATCGTGTAATTACTGCGCTATCACACTTGGGAAAGAAAGTGAGAATACCTCCATGAATACCTCAATCAGAGAGCCTTTCAGCAAAATCAAGCAACTGGAAACAGCTTTATCTCAGCAGTACTAAGTAAGATGCTGTCCTGGAATGTATAGTCAATTTTAAAAGTAGTGCTGAGAAAGCTATACTTATAATTACACCTAGCTCATTTAGCTGATTTTTCATCTCTAACTGTGATTTAGGATTGGCATAGTTATGAGATGTGAAAGCTTGAGGATTATCAAGAAGAAAGCTGAAATTTAGAGGATCATGTCTGTCTGACCTGGAGGTAAATACCAAGTAAACAATGTTTATCAATCAATGTTTTAAGCACAGGTTCTTGACCATTTAACATTTCCATAAATCAATATCAGGAATCATGCTCGCTACACCAGGGGGTCGTGTCGACTCGCTGTTCAGCTTGGGTAAGCTTGGTGCGAATGAGCATGTGTCAGTGCTTATTTGGCACCATGTGCGTAACTGGCGACGCATGTTTGCTGGGCTATTTAAGTGCACATTTGAACCCAGACAGGTCTCGTTTCCTCAGCATATTCAGCACTCACACGGCCTCGCGCTCACTCGGTTGCACTGTCGCACCTTTTCAGGAACACTGGTTGTCCCAGGCCCTGGCTGAATGGGTTCTTATTTGTTACTTCTCTGTACTCCTCGATTACTCCTGACATTCTTTCCTCACTCTATGCTATACTCCTTACATTGTTTTTTTTTTTGGGTTCCTCTGCCATACATACAAACTTGTAGTTGGGCCTCATGACTGTTATTTATTTGCACTGTATTGCTTTTATTAACAAAAGTCAAATAAAGACAACTTCTCTATATACATATTTTAGGAAATATTAATTGTCATAGGTTTAATTAAAGCTTAAATTAAGGTACTGATCATAGGCATTTTGGCAGTTTATTCTGTTCAGATTTCATTAAAACACGTCAAACCACTGAGGGTCAAAATAAACACTCGCTCTACCATTTAACAATGGCTGTTGCACTGTGAAGTTTTCATAAAATTCACCCAGGGTCCAACTCTGATGACTTTGGAAAACAGTCATTAGTTGGATATTCGTTTGTTTAACGATCCATTGTACTATGTTGATCCAGCCTGACATCATTTGGGAAATGGATCCCTGATTAGGGAGATTTCTGGCTTTCACAGACCTGTAACTTCTTTAAGAAGGTGTTCTGTCCTCCACTCGTTACCTTTATTAATGGCACCTGTTTGACCTTGTTATCTGTATAGTAGACCTTCTGCAGCAGGCTGGGAAGAGTGAATCTACGATAGGCAAGCAGGTTGGTGTGAATAAATCAACTGAGGGAGCAATTATAAGACATACAAGACCACTGGTAATCTCCCTCGATCTGGGGCCCCACACAAGATTTCATCCCATGGGGTCAAAATGATCATGAGAATGGTGAGCAAAAATCCCAGAACTACATGGAGGGACCTGATGAATGACCTGCAGAGAGCTGCCCTGGACCTTGCGGGAGTCCAGTATCCGATGCACGGCGTAGGCCGGGGGACCTTGGTTGGAGGCTGAGGAAGGCAGGGGACCGGCCGGAGTGCTACCATGACACAGGACGGGCCTGAGGCGGGAGACATGGGATGCACCTTCGTAGAGGCGGGTAGCTCGAGGCGGTATGCGAGCAGATTGATCCGGCTAATACCCTGAAGGGCCGCCAACTTGCCGGAAAGCACCCTGTATAGGAGATCCCGGGTGACAGCCAGACCCATGGCCCGCCGCTAACAAAAGGCGGGTCTGTACCTGCGGTTGGCAGACCGCCGTATGGTCTCAGCATTCCGTAGGAGGGTGACCCGGGCCCTCTGCCAGGCCCCACGGCAATGGCACACAAACTGTCGGGCCGAGGCCACCCCAACCTCTTCCTCCTGAGCTGGGAAAAGCGGCGGGGCAAAATTGAACTGAACCTCGACCGGGGACATGCCCAAGGCCGAGTGCCGGAGGGTGTTATGGGCCAGTTCCGCCCACCTTAACTGCTCGGACCAGGTGGAGGGACTCGTAGAGGTCAGGCAGCGAAGCATGCGGGCCAGGTCCTGATTGACCCGCTCGGTCTGGCCAGCAAAAGCTGGAGAACCCGCCGGACATGGCCCACGTGTTCCCTGAGGGATTGACTGAAAACCAAAATGTCGTCGAGGTAGACAAAGATGTACCGGTCTAAAGCCTCACGCAGGACGTTGTTAACGAACCGTTGGAAGATGGCGGGGGCGTTCATGAGCCTGAACGGAATCACCAGGTACTCATAGTGCCCCGTAGGTGTTAGGAAGGCCGTCTTCCACTCGTCCCCCTCCCGAATGCGAACGAGGTTGTACGCGTTTCGGAGGTCCAGTCCTGGCGCCCCGAAGCGTCTCAAACGCAGTGGTCATCAACTGGAGAGGGTAACGATCCTTAACAGTCATGGCATTGAGGCCCCGGTAGTCTATACACGGGTGAAGTGGACCGTCCTTCTTAGCGACGAAGAAGAATTCTGCCCCGGTGGGGGAGGAAGAAGGGCGGCTGATGCCGAGGTTAAGAGAGTCCCTGATATACACAGCGGGGGTCCCAGGCAAAAACGGACCGGGTCCACCAATCGATCCGAGGATTGTGAGCTAGCAACCAGGGAAAACCTAGGATAACATGGAGGTGAGCGGCCTCCGTGACCAGGAGGGACAGCATCTCCTGGTGAGAACCGATCTGGAGGACAACAGATTGAGTCTGGCAAGTAACTGGACCACAACCCAGTGAACACCTGTCGAGGGTCCGAAACTCCAGGGGCTCGGCCAACTCAGTAAGGTAAAAGCCCAACTGGGACGCCAAGGCGACATCAATGAAATTACCCTCGGAGTCGATCCAGGTCGAGGTGTTGAAATGCGACCCCCCCCCCCAACTGCTGTAGGGTAACTGGGAGGGTGAGCCCCCACGGGGGAATGCGGGAACTGCATAAGAACGGCCCCCCCTACCGAACCCGGGCCCGATGTTTCCCGACTTCCCGAAGGAAGCGGATAACGAGTCGGTAACCCAACTGGGCTGGGGAAGGACCGGAAAGGCCTACAGGAGACCAACTCCACAGTTCTCACTACAGATCACAATGTCGTCTGCAAACATCATAGTCCATGGCGATTCCTGTCTGACCTCATCTGTTAGTCTGTCCATCACCAGAGCAAATAAGAAGGGACTCAGGGCCGATCCTTGATGCAGTCCCACCGCTACCTTGAAGCTATCTGTCAGTCCTACAGCACATCTCACTGCTGTCACGCTGTTCTCATACATGTCCTGCACTAATCTAACGTACTTTCAGCCACTCGAGACTTCCTCATACACCACCACAGTTCCTCCCTTGGCACCCTGTCATAAGCTTTCTCCAAATCCACAAAGATGCAGTGTAGCTCTTTCTGACCATCTCTATACTTCTCCATCAGCAGTCTCAAAGCAAAAATCGCATCCATGGTGCTCTTCATTGGCATGAAACCATACTGTTGTTCACACACTGTCACCTCCTGTCTGAGCCTAGCTTCCACAACTCTCTCCCAAACCTTCATTGTGTGGCTCATCAACTTTATGCCCCTGTAAGAGCCACAACTTTGTACATCACCCTTCTGCTTAAAAATCGGTACAAGTAAACTTTTCCTCCATTCCTCCAGCATACTCTCATTCACCAGAATTCCATTGAATAATCTAGTCCAAAACACCACTCCCAGCTCTCCTAGACTTTTCCATACCTCAACCGGTATGTCATCAGGTCCCACTGCCTTTCCGTTCTTCATCCTTTTCAAAGCTTTCTTCACTTCGTCCTTGCTAATCTTTGCTACATCCTGTTCCACAATTTCTACGCCCTCCAACCTTCTTTCCCTTTCATTTTCTACATTCATTAACTCTTCAAAATACTCCTTCCATCTTTCCCTCACCCTCTCCTTACCTGTCAGTACATTTCCATTTCTATCCTTGATCACCCTGACCTGCTGCACATCCTTTCCAGCTCTATCTCTCTGTCTCGCCAGCAGATACAACTCCTTCTCTCCTTCCCTACTGTCTAACCTTTCATATAACTCATCGTAGGCCTTCTGCTTGGCCTTTGCTATTTCCCTCTTTGCCCTGTGCCGCATGTCCTTGTACTCCTGCTACTCTCTTTAGTCCTGTCCCTGTCCCATTTCATCTTTGCTGTCCTCTTTCTCTGAATAACCTCCTGCACTTCCTTGTTCCACCACCAGGTTTCCTTTTCATCCTTTGCCTGTCCAGAAGACACATCCAGTACCTTTCTACCTGTCTGTCTAATTACTGTTGCTGCTACTACCCAGTCATCTGGGAGCTCTTTCCTATCACCCAAAGCCTTTCAGCTCCTCTCTGAACTCCTTACAACATTCTTCCTTTCTCAACTTCCACCATTTGGTCCTCTGCTCTGCCTTTGTCCTCTTCCTCTTCCTAACCACCAGATCCATCCTGCACACCACCATCCGATGCTGCCTAGCTACACTCTCCCCTGCCACTACCTTACAATCACCAATCTGTTTTAAGCAACCTCTTATACATAGGATGTAGTCTACCTGTGTGCTCCTCCCTCCACTCTTATAAGTCACCCTATGCTCCTCCTTCTTTTGGAAATATGTGTTAACCACCACCATCTGTCGTTCTAGGTTCCTATCCTTAACACCAAACCTGCCCATCACTTTCTCATCTCCTTTTTTACCAACATGACCATTGAAATCTGCACCAATCACCAGTCTCTCCTCCCTGGGAATGCTCTCAACCACTTCATCTAACTCCCCCCAGAATCTCTCTTTCTCCTCTAATTCACAGCCAACTTGTGGTGCATAGCCACTAACAACATTCACCATTACGCCCTGAATTTCCAGCTTTAAACATATTATTATATCTGACACCCTTTTCACCTCAACGACATTCTTTACATAGTCCTCCTTCAGGACCACACCAACTCTATTTCTCTTCCTATCCACACCATGGTAGAACAGTTTAAACCCTGCACCAATGCATCGAGCCTTGCTACCCTTCCACTTTGTCTCCTGCACACACAAAACATCGACCTTTCTCCTTTGCATCATATCAGCCAGCTCTCTACATTTCCCTGTCATCGTCCCTACATTTAGAGTTGCTATCCTCAGTGCTATATTCTGACCCCTCCTGATTTCTCTCTGTCTCCTCACACGCCTCCTTCCTCTTCGTCTTTGGAAAACAGTAGTCAAATTTTCGCTGGTACCCTGTTTGCTACCAGTGGCAGTTGTTGTTATCCCGGGTCGCAGCCGATACGGTATGGTGAAATTATTATGAACTCGCATACTTTATTTGGCAAATGTTTTACACCAGATGCCCTTCCTGACCAACCCTCACCATTTATCCGGGCTGGGAAACCGGCACTATAAAATACCCTGTCTGAGCAACTAGCGGCTGGTTTGTTACGTTAACAGTTACTTCATATAATATGAGATCAAGTAATTAATTAAAACAGGCAGTTTTAGGTTTTTTTAGAGTGAGTTTAGAGCATAATTTTTAAACATTTATCTACAAGGTCAAAGTAATTTTGGAAGAACGGTTTAACAGTAATTATTGTGATAGTTGTTGTTAGTTAGTGTTGTTAAATTTAAATAATTCCTAATTCATTATCATAAGTAATTATACAGTTTCAAAACTTGGTGTTACTAGGGCTGAGATGAAAGTAAATATGGTGTATATTTAAGTTATCACGCTGTGCCATAAAGCCCAGGGTTTGTCTTGGTAACCTGTTGTACAGCCAAAGCAGAGCTCATAAGCTTTAACAATTAGTCATGGTGCATCTCCAGACCTTAAGCGTATACTCACCACAGATGTCACAAAAGATGCTAAATCCCATTATGTATACTTGCTATGCTATTGCCTGAGGAGCATGTTCATCAACGTGTCCAAATAGCACCTGCAAATGTAAGCAGCAGTTATAACCTATCTGCTGGAATATAACCTAAGCATAGACATGTTTATGACGTGCAGAAAGCCACACTGAGTGTAGGTAGAACTGCGCAAAACAGTTTGCTTTGTGGGCAATGTACTAGTAGGCTCAAAATATCATAGGAAATCACAAAAACAGGTTATCTACTAAACAGTCTGGGATAGGAACATTATAAAGCACTTTTTGTGATCAGCCACCCACAATCCAGTAAATACAAGTATGTTCAAGCAAAATCTTTGTTGTATGGTATAATAAGGGTAAAGTAATTACATTGACATTAGTCATTTATAATTTAGCAGATGCCCTTATATAGAGCAACTTATGACTGGTGCAGTCTTACAGTCCAAGCTATTGTTGGTTAAGTACCTTGCTCAAAGGACTCCAACTGTGGAAGCCTGGCTGAGTACAGTGTCACTGAGCCGCGAGTAATTAGAAATAATTATGTGACGACAAAAGTTTATAGTGATAAGTTTAATATGACATTACAGTACACAAATTTGAAGTACCGTATTTTCCGGGCTATAAAGCGCACCGGGTTATAAGGCGCAATATCAGTGATCGACTGCTAACGGGTATATTTTCATACCTAAAGCGCACCGGGTTATAAGACGCATGAAATGAAACAAAACTCTTAAGTTCCGTCGGAAGCTCAGTTTGGTCTTTACCTGGCGCAGGGCGTCTTCTTGCTTCCTCCACTTCCGTACCATTGATTCGTTAATGCTGAATTCTCTCGCAGCTGCTCTATGTCATTTTTTAAACTGCGTGACGATAGCCGTTTGTTTGAAATCCCGCTTTCTAAAATAAATGAAGAATCATCGTACCCTAATGCTGAAGCACATACCGTATTACTCCTCTATGCTGCGCACTACGTTTGCCTTAAGCTCAGTAACCTACCAAAGACCGTGCTAAAACCTTTTGACAGATTTATGAGCACCATGTACCATCTACAGTCGGTTCTAGGTCAGGAAGCACAACCAGAATTAATTCATACATTAGACGCACTGCATTTTAAGGCGCACTGTCGATTTTTGAGAAAATTAAAGGATTTTAAGTGCGCCTTATGGTCCGAACAATACGGTAATTATAGATCAATCAGTGGCATGCAGTGCATACAGTGGGTAACCCTTCAGCACCCCAACCAAATGGGCTATTACTTAATAGGTAGACTTGGATGACCTATTGCAAGGTTCCTTGCAAATCACCATTTGACATTTATCTAGCCAAATTAGAATACACATAGACTTTTTCAGTGGCGAATACAGTATATAGCACCTTCTTCAGTATTCTGAGAAGGGTTAGACAGGTATGGGCCAGCCCCCATAGTGAAAATCATAAATCTGTTTGGTCAATTTTTGTGTAATTTTGTTAATATTACCGAACCCTTCAAATATCATCAGAAGGAGCATGCACTCGTGTAGACGGAAGCCATTCTAATGAGCAGCCTTTTGATTGGTGGATAGAACTGTCAAATGTGTGCTATAGCAACAAAAAATGCAGAGTAGTGTTTTGAATTGGTTGATGTTTTTGATTCTACTTTATTCCTGAAATAAATATTTAGTGTTTTACATACACCTGTTTGTTACTCCTTCGCTGAAGGGTTAGAAGTGCCTGCCTGCACACCACGGAAATCAATAATTATTATAATTAGGAGGTAATTATCTAATTATGTAGCATTTAGTTAACCGCCATTTGACACATGCCTATGTAACCCTATTCAGAGACTTTTTTTAAGCGACTGATCAAAATGACTAAAACTTAATAATGGACTGCCTTTGAATTAGATTCCTTAGTGAAGAGTATTGACAGGCCTTTAATTACTTTAATTACTGAAGTAATGTTGGGAAATATGTTCTAGAGAGCGAGAGAGGGAGAGAAAGAGAGAGATTTAGCCTAATTGGGTAGTGACCTGTCAATGTAAATCATGTAAAATACAAAGGAGAGGGATAGAGGGGGACAGGCAGTGAGAGAGAGTGAGAAAGGGGCAGAGAATGTAACTGGTGAAAAAGACATGGAGAAAAGCAGAAAGAGTTACGATATTCTTTGTATTATGTGGCATCGTACAGTACTTTGTTCAATGATCCGCTATAAAAAACACCAAAATGGCGACAATGGACAAACACCTACAACACCACCACTGATCTCCAACAACAACAACAAAGCCCTTTTTGCTAAACACTGGATTCTAAAAACTCATTATAATAAGTAATTATGCAGTAATAAGCCTCAACTAGTCACTAATGCAGAGTTTAAAGTGATTATGCTGTAATAAACTGAATTTGTCAGCAATAATTATTAAAAATGAGTAGTGATTAATAACTACAGTTATTTACTACTAATAAGGTTAGAGTAATTATGTAATAAATTACTTATTAATAACACTGGACAACAAATGTTTTGCTAAATGGAAAAAAAAATAATGGAGGGAGAGAGAGAGGGAGAGAGAGACTAACTGGTTAGTGACCTTGTCTATATAAATCATGTAAAATATAAAGAAGGGACACAGAGATCACACATCAAAATTCCACTTCACCTTTGGCTGAAACCAAACAAAATGAAACATTTGGCCAAAGGCTGAATACGGAACATGTTTTTTCCCCCCAGGTTTCACAGTTTAATCAAGCACTTATTAACCTTTTTATATAGCTCTTTATTCCTCCAGATTAGGCATGAATAAACATGGGACTAGAAGAACTGAATGTTCCTTTTCAGTTCCATAACCCAGGCAGTGTGAGGAAGTTATCCAACATTGCTCATTATTGCACATGTCACAAGTGGCTTTAATTTATAACTGATCTTTGGTGCTGTAGATCTCACCTCTGTCAAGCTGCCACTGTTGGGTTCTTGAGCAAGTCCCTTAACCCACAACTGCCTGGATTGTAAGAATATATCAATTGTAAGTCACTCTGGATAATGGTGTCTGCTAAATGGCATAGATGTACATGTTCATTGCATTGGGTTATCTGCATGAACCCTCAAATGTCTTTTTATAGATTTGTTAAGGTTATGCATGAAGCTGTCCTGGTACACAATGTAAGTCATTATTCAGTACCCACTGGCATGCATGCATTGGTGGTACTATTGGTAGGATCTAACTCAGCGGTTAAGACTATTAATGATATTTGTTTTCCCAGCGAGGGCATGGTAAAACTGCTGGGATTAGGATGCAATCATTAGCAGGCATGTTGATTAGAATTGGGTTCATTACACCGATTATATTCTGGCTATTTCAGGTATTTTAAGGTGTTGTGAGCCCCTTTTGCACCTTTGCTTGGGATTGGATCACTTTGACTGACTTCTATTGGTATTTCACAGCACTTTGACGTGAAGTTTTAGCACACCTTTGGTACTCTGTACTTTTGGCGTGAGGTATTTAGGGAAAGACGGTAAGTGTTTCTTTGCAGAGGGATCAACACTTTTGTTTCTCTGAGCGTCTTTCCTGCTGAGTGACACCATCTCCATTCATTACCACGAAGTGAGCTTTCACTCTTAACTACTAATCATTCACTCATTTACTCAGTATTTGTGAGCTTATGCTAGTGATTAGGTTTTACATTTGTTTCCCATTTATACTAGCGATCAGGTGTTGTGTTTGTTACACTGTGAATGGGAAACAAAAGGAACATCTGATTGCTACCACAAACTCACAAATACTGAGTGGATAATCAATGAACGCTTCGTATATCAAAACAGAGGCTCGCATTGCCATGGCAAAAAAGTGTGGCAAAAATGAAGTCAGTTGCACCATAATTTGACCCCAAGATGCCCTGTTACCTCAGGCATTGTGACTTTACTTCAGTACTTCTCTACAAAGGACTGATACCATCTATCCCTAATACCATCTATCCCTAATACCTCACGCCACAGCATTACGTATAGCAAGGTGCAAATGCCAAGTCATTCAAGGGTGCGACAAGAGACACTGCTCACAAACAGCCTTAATTAGCTGAATGAGCAGGTGTCTCTAGTCGAGTGTAATCAGCACCTGTTAGTCGGTACCACATGGTCTCTGCCCTCTAGTGTCGGGCTCTGGAACTGTGGTTCCTAATAATATATATGTATCTTTTTTGTGAAGTGCTAATAAGCGGATAAAGCATGCCAATCCTCTCCTTGGCTTCAATAGCCGGGCTTATTCACATAACACCTACCTGTACTTGGGTCCTAACCCCCCCGGTTCACACCATGAACCCTAACAAATGTATGCTTCCAAACGCCCAAGGTTAAATTCCCAGCTCTGCAATGCTGCCACTGTTGAATCTTTGAGAATATTGCGCAAGGCCCTTAACACAATTACTTGGATTGTAAGACTAAGTCGCTCTGGATAAGGGTGTCTGCTAAATAACTAAATATATGCAGTGAAAGAAACCTACAATAACATGGAACTGTGGTTGGAACATATACAGTACAAAAATTACAACTGGAACATCTGTGGTGATCTAAAAGTATTGGCACTTCTACTAGGTTGGATAGCAGCAAGGATATACAAAAGTACTGTGTTTTTTTTATTTGTGAAGGGGATAACCATGCTAAATTGTTAGATTACAATAAAAATAACTGGCTGCTCTTGAAGCTTTTCTTTCCAGGGCAGAAAAGTATGCCACACCCAACATTTCCACCCAACAAAGATAATTCTTCCTCCTCTTCAATAAAACGAGCACTGCTGAAAAGGTTTTGAAAGCAAAGAAACAATGCCATTGATTTTGCTATTTGAACCAGATGTTTTGAAAAATAACCGATGCAGAGATGAAGGAAGGTGTTTTTGCTGATCGACCGGTCAGACAGGTCATCAACAACAGTATAATGAGTTCATAGAGCTTCTAGATTCTGAGTATAAACAAAAATCAGCTGCAAAACATTTTAAACTCAGTTATACGAACACCATGTGACAGCATCCTTATGTAACTCAACATAATGCGTTGATGCAATTAATACATTTTGGTAGTTTGGTGTGTAGCACTGATGCCTCACGGCAAGAAGGTGCTGGGTTCAGTCCCAGGGTGGAGCGGCCTGGGTCCTTTCTGTGTGGAATCTGCATGTCCTCCACGTGAGTTTCCTCCGGGTAGTCCGGTTACCTCCTACAGTCCAAAGAAGTGTGTTAGGCTGGATATTTCCACCTGGTGGACAATTCAGTCCAGCAGTGACACTGAGGTGTTTAAAGCTCCAGCAGCTCCTGCAGAGAGCTCCAGCACCACATCAGCAGTACTGACAATGATCCACCACCAAAATAATACTTGATCTGTGGTGGTCCTTTGGTGGTCCTGACCATTAGAGAACAGAGTAAAGTGGACTGACAAGGTATGTAGAGAAACAGATGGACTACAGTATGTAATTGGAGATCCACAAAGTGCAGAGACCACTAACGCATAAATAAAGAATAAGCAGAATATAAACTGAAAAATGTAGAATGCCTAAGACTTTTGCCCAGGACTAGATAATGACTAAATTATGAACTGGGTGTGGTTCCAAACAAGGGTGGGTAGGAAGTGGGGAGAAGATGGTTCTAAACACAAGGGTATCACTAAAACTTGGCCAACCAATCACATTCAACGTCTGTTGTTCTCCTTGGAGACAGTTGTCACCGCTATAATTACTTATTCACAGAAAACCACAGGAGACTCTGTGACCTTCTACTGCTCAACCCATCACTCACACCTTCAGATCTCACCCCTTTCTATTCCATCTTTCTTCATGTCATCCTCTACCCATCTATTCAAGGGTTGCTCTGATGGACATTGTGTTTCAGTTTTTTGGCTATTCTCCACTCTGTCTCTTCACCTCTCTCCTCACCACCTCTCTCACATCACTCTGTACACTCTTGCTGTAGGGCACATTCACACCTATGATTGGTGCAGAGCTGTTGCTTTGGTTCTGTCTTTATTGACAGCTGTGAACAATATTCATACTCAAGCACACACCAGAGGATCACACCATAAAAACTGAGGGTTTAATGACTCATAAGTGATTAAGAGTACATTTATATGTTAAACAAATGTTCATTTAAGTTCAGCAATTTGGTGTCTTATTTGTTATTAGTTTTATCAGGTACGTTATATATATCGTCCATCGGTCAGCCTGCTTTCTAAATATCGACATCGGACATGAATAAACCCTTTCGTCGACCAATTATTAAGGAGGCTTTCGGTGTACCATTACAGCCATGGCATGTAAAACTAATCTCAAAGTGGAAGACTGTCATAAACTGGAGTGATTTGGAAATGAGGAAACTGTCCAAACATGAGAACCAACGTACTTCTATGAATGGTAAACATAATCATCTAAAATTTTAGAAATGTTATCATTTATTTGAATCTTAACACAATGTCTATCAAGTTCTAATAGATATGTTCAGCTTACAAATGTAACACTTCTTTAAGAAAACACTTGGTGTTAATTGTTTAATTAAGGAGTAGAGCGCAATTAAATATGCATTCATACTTAAAGGCCAGCATACAACATCTTACCATACTGTATAGCAATCAACAATTGATTGTTCAAGCTTGCCCACACTGACACAAATGACCTACTTACAGTAACAACCTACAGTACTGTGCAAAAGTCTTAGTCCACCATTACTTGACTTGCTATTTTAGCAATGGTATAATGAACGTATATAACATTGTTGACGACTGGACCCAAAAACTTGGATTCGTCATTCCATATTCTTTTCTACTGATCTCCGTTCCAGTCTTTATGAGCTGCATCATATCATGGCCTTGTCACCCTGTTAAGCTTCTGAAAGTGTCTTTTTGGCTGCTACTCTTCCAAAAAGACCATTCCTGATCAAGCTTCCTATTCCTCAAGTGTAAGGGGAGGTCACACTAAATGCCACTGCAACCTATAGAAGCTCTTTTTTTCAGTTTTTTTTTAAATACTCCATACAAACTTTCCAGTATTTCTGGTTGTATTCTATTAGAGACTGAGAAACAATTATGTAGCCATTATACCATTGGTGGAACAATGGTACATCTAATCTAAAGGTGGCCTTTTGTGCAGTGCTGTACATTGACAGCAATGCTGCTACACAGCTCAATCCATTACAAGTCAAGTTCAGTCCTCAGCCTAGAAATTTCCTTTGCAGGAACACTTCACAGAACGGTACCACAACTCATATTTTAAAACCCCTGACATGTGCTAAGGACTTGCCCTGTAGGACAGGAATGGTTGAGTGGTTTGTGTCGTATGTGTACAGGAACCTGAATTAAAAACGGCTAGGTCAATAAAAGACAAAGCGCAAAGGGAGGGAGAGAATCACAGTGGAACTAATGTGGACTGACACACTGGAAGACCAGCTGAGTGACTGAGGAGGAGTGTTTAGTCACTCTCTACTTCAGGGTTTTAAAACACAAAGGGTATAAAACAGTAAACTGATCGATGAAGCCACTCAGATCTCCCAGCTGTAAAGTGGGATAAAGGACTCGACACACAGCAAGTCGGAAACAAGAACTGTCCTGAAGGTTAACCAGTAGAACCAAATGCAGGTTTCACTAATCTTTTTGTGCTATAAAATGGAAATATAACACCTGTGCACACTGTGAAATAAAACCACAGTTTTGCTCTGTGAGGGAGACACTATTGTGAGTTATTGATGTTTGTGTCTAGTGTGATCTGCTATACTTAACCAAGTGCTTTGGCATCACAACTGGCACCTTTAATACTAGTACTATGGCGTTTGGTACTGCAATTGGATCTTTTGGTGTAAACGGAATGAACCCCGACCAGATGCTCCTCCCTCAGGCATACATGCCTGTCTGTGATGCCCAGATGGAAGTCATTGCTTGAACCCCGGTCACTGCGGTGGTGGGCTAGCATGTTAGACTGCTCCACCACATGAGAGCCACTATATGATGCAGTTTCACTTGGCGTCATCAGTGTGGCGATAGTCTCTTTCTCTCTCTGCTGATGTTTGGATGTGTAGACAAGTTTGTTCGTTCTCTCTGCAGGAGCCTGATGACTGCTGTTCACTGACCCTTACTTCTCACGCACACCCTGTCTTTCTGTCTGTCTCTCTACATCTTTCTCTCTCTCTCTCTATGGAGACGGTATGGAAAATTTAGCTGCTAGTAATGAAGCGTAAAAAAATATATATATTGCTGAATCAACAAATGGGTAAGAAAAAAATGTTGCTCAAAAAATTTTAAAAGGATTTTAATTTCTCCCTCTACAGTGCATAATATTATTAAATAATTCAAGGAATCTGGAGGAATTTCAGTGTGTAAAGGGTAAGGGCACAAGCCTAAACTGAAGAGATCTCTGATCCGTCAGATGGCACTGCATCAAGAACAGTCATTAATCGATAGCTGATAGAACCACAAAGGCAATGGATTACTTTATAAAACCTTTATCAAGCACTACAAATACGGCGTAACATTCTAGTTTCCTTGCATCTACTTAGCCTCGCAAATCAGCTATGCAAATATGGAAAAGATCTGAGGTCACCTTTATGGCCAAAAATCTAATTTCCTAATCCCCGGACCGTACACTTTTGGTGTTTTTGGGTAAATTCTCTGATCTTCTTAATATTTTCAGCATAGCATCTTAGGAGCAAGAGTAATTCATCAGTAGAGTATTGAGTCTATCATTCTCCAAATTTGAAATATGGTGGTCTAATTTTCAATGTCGATTGCTTTTATTTCTTAAACTGAAATCATCTTATCTCAGGATTGTAGTGTGATAGAACAATTAAAATTTCCTGCATCTTCTTAGCTTCATAAATCCCCTGGGACAAGACCCCCGGGATTTTGAAGATTTTGGGTGACATTTCGGATGTCCTCGGATCTTCATACTTGCACCATAGCATGTAACAAGAGTAATTTTAGTGGGGCACATGACCTAGTAAAGTAGTTCTGATGGCGCCCCTGCTGTGACTACATACAATAGATGACCACAAGTTTGCACTCTGTGCTACTTGAGATAGGAGGGAAAGAGCAACCACGGATTGTAAAAGCAGCTCATGGGCGAGAACATTGAGAACAGTAGAAAAACTGGTGGGGAGAGGCAGGATTTGATATGCCCCAAGCCATACACACACTACCTCCTATTAAAAAAAATAGATTAGATTTGTAGTTTCGGCAATGGTATAATGACTACATATAACATTGTTGGTAAAATGACTCATTTTTGAATGGATTCATCACTCCATAATACTCTTCTTCGACCTGTAGAAGGATCAGTGTGGCATCCTGATGAAGCTGCCAGATGCTGCTATTGTTCAGCTGTAATGGGGAGCTCACACTAAATACTTGTCACTGTAGCCTATAGAAGCTGTTTGTTTCCGTTTTTTGTTTTCAGTTTGACTACTGTATACAAATTTTCTGGTTATCATTATACCATTCCCTCAACAATCACATATCTAATGGTTGTCTTAAGACTTTTGCACTGTACCGCATGTCCACCTCCATCATCTTATGATCGTCTTAGGATTATCATGACAAACAAAACATCAACAACAAAAGCATGACTCAAGACGTATTCATTTGTAATTGCACAAATTCTTTAATTTCAGGATCAGAAGGATACATTTCAAAAGACAAATGGGTAAAACTGCATTTGCATCAGCATTCCCACCTCGTTTAGAAAATTTTAACATAAATATAACATATCATTTCTTTTTTTTTTTTTGTTAAACTTCACAGTGCACAACACTAAACAAGTGATCTACACCATTATGGCACCATGGGCACTTTTTTTTTTTCCTTCAAAATCATAGACATAAATCACAGTACAGAATATATGTGCAGTGTTCCATCTGACAATCTCCCTATGAGCTTATATCATGTGCTAGTAGTGCTCATGTGGGTTTTACTTAGACAAACCACTTCCCAAGATTATTTGCTACGCTAGTTAGGACATTTGTTAGTAAAAAAAAAAGTTAGCATTGATAACGGTTAGTGATTGTGCATGTTTACTTTGTTAAATTTGTGTTTTGAATGTTAAACTTTCATTAATAATCGTGTCTTATGCTTGTGATGCAGGTAGGAAGCAGATAACATTCTTAGCTACCTAGTTAGCTAGTTTAAACCTAACATAAAATATCCGTGACTACATCCGACGATGCATTCAGGCTTTGCTTGTGTAAGTCATCAGTCTTATGCTTTCTGCATTTGTCTTTCTGAACATTTGAACTATGTATAAATGCCAACAAATACCTTTTGGAAGACGTTTGTGTAAACAAAACACCCACAATTACAGAGTGCTCAGTGGTCAAAACAAAACAAAATCATACACATCACTATTTCAGTCAAAATTTCATATTATAGAACACTGTTATTCATACTGTATTTTGACCTGATGTAAGAAACTCTTTATGTCGATACATTAAGATGACTATTACTTATATATGTATTTGTATTATATTTGTAATAATATTTTGTACAATAAGTTACTGTAATGATAACCGTCCAAGCTAGTATGACTGCTCTCACTAAACTATGCTAACAGCTTAGCATCCTCAACAAGGGTGCCATTAAACGTGACTTAACACTGCCATTAACTATCTCCATCACAACCACGTTCTGATATTGTGTAATGTGTTTAATCCCAGAATTCAAAACGGAGAACAAACATTTAAGTTTCCATAATGGCAAAGTTTCAGCAACCTATACAAGCTGGCTGCTGAATAGAGCTAGTTAAGCTACATAGCCATAGACATAATATACCTAGCATTGGCTGCTGGCTCTTGGGATTATGAGTAACTGGTGTCAACTTTTTCTGTATCCCACGTAGATCACAACCCTTGAATATAAAAACGACTCATTAAAATCGGTTGAGAAGTAGTTGTTGCTTTTTACCCAAAAAAGCCCCCACAGCTCTCCTGTTTACTTGTATTTGTTTACAACCTAGTCTTGCCTGGACCAATATGGCGGACGAGTTGCCATAACCCTGGCAAATGGCTGAAGCAGCCAATGCAGTATATTATGTCTATGTACATAACATTCTGATGCTCTTTTACATTAAATCAGATTCCATGTGGCTTTTAGTCATTTAGAGTGCACAATCTGTCCATCTTAAATCTGATTGGAGCTACCGGTCTGAATATAGATACATTAAATTTCCCTTAAGGTATCCTAAAGTGAACCTAACCTGAGGGAACAATGGGTTTGGGGACCATACAATATGCTTTTATTGAGCTGTTTAGCAATGGAAATCTAATCCATGAAGCTTATGATTAAGATTTCTTGTCCTGATGATGCTCCGAGGTTTGAACAAAGTAATCTAATGTCTTTCATCACTATGCTGTACTGCTTAGTGAGCATCCAATAAGTGTCGGACCTGTTTTTGCTCCACTGAGCAATATCGGCACTTGTCCAAGGAAGTTCTTGCAGGAACTACATTTGATGAACTCACTCAATAGTGCCACTTTTAAAGTCAGTTAACTGTTCTGTATGGCAATTCTGATGTTTCTCTATGGAGATGGCACAGCTATGCCTGATTTTGTGCACCTTCCATGCAATAGGTGTGGCTGAAATAACCAGATCCACTACTTAAAGGCCTACATGGTTCTGGCCATGTAAGTATATGTCAAATATTTTAGTATAGTATACGTATTAAATAGGTCAGAGGTGACTCGGTGGTTAAGGCTCTGGACTGCAAATCAGAAGGTAATGAGGTTAAACCCTGGCTCCATCAAGCTGCCACTGTTGGGCTTCTGAACAAAGGCCCTTAACCTTCAACTGCTAGCTCAAACATAAATTGCTCTAGATAAGGGCATCTGCTAAATGTACATACATCCCTTTAGATATTTGTAAATAAAGCTAGTCTATAATACCACTGTAACCATGCTAATTAACCAATTAGCCTGAAATACTGCTTATAGTAATCTGTTAAAAGCTGTATACTGGCACAGCTTCCAATACAGCTGACGACATCAACTTTATAATAGTAAATTAGTTTACATTATTAATCATTGTAGATGTAACACGAAGCAACAAACACAGACCTAGCCCCCACTCTGAGAAGCGCTGAGACTTATGAGCAGCTAGCTAGGCGGAACATGGACATAAGCATTATTTTATTTTATAAAGTTATGGTGTAAGACACTAACCGGTGCCAGGAACTGACCACGGAACCTACTGTGGGGGGGACCACTGTCTCAAAGCAGCTTTACAATTTCATATTATATTCTAATATCTTCACCCACTCCCAAATTGAGTAAGGCCAGGGTGACAGTGGCAAACTCCCGAAGTTTTAGTTTTAGTTAGAAGTTTAAGAAGTTTAAGAAAGAAACCTTGAAGACCAAGATTCAAAGGGATTCATCCTCCTTGGGCAGCCTAGATGTTGTATGTAAGAATTCAACGATGTTATCTAATTAATACGTTTATTAATTAGATGACACCATTCTGCATCCATCGTTCAAAACTCAGCTCACCAGAGGCAAGATACAAACCACAGTCAATCAGCGCAACTGGCTTGGCGTCCGACACCATCATATTGGAAAATAAGGCTCAAGTCTGTTATGCCTCCCCAGAGGTTATTGAATCAGTACTCCTAAGGGTGGGGGCTAGGTTCCATGTGTGCCACATTACAGCAGCTGATAACCTGGACTAAAGTTCTGTTAAAGTGGTAACATTTTTCTAATTAAATAACATGAAAGCAGCTTTATGCTAATGGTAGTTGCGCTTGTTAAAGCTGCCATTTCTAGCTTATAATTTATAATGCAATTCATTAATACTTTCAAGTCAGAGTGAGAAGTTCTTCTATCCTCCTGAATTCTTAACTATAATATAAGTAGAACCACTTCAGTAGAAAACCAGCTGATCACAGATCAGCAAGCTGAAAGAAAGTCAAAAAGTCACTGCACTGCTAGAGTGTTGTTAACAAATAGGTTGTTTACAGGTTTATCCAGCAATGAGCTACATTTGCTCTTAGTTCATATACTTTTTTTGATAGCCTGTGAATGTGTCCACTGAGAAGAAAGCAAACCACTTCTCTAAAGTCGCTATAAACTTAACTGTATTAACAGCTACCTAGCTGTCCAATGTGTGTGATGCTAGCTAGCATTCCCATAATAAATAGGACCATTTGCTTGTAAATGGGCTATTGTATTTGAACAACCTTCTAAAGGTTTGTCACTTGTACCATAGACAAAGTTACCGCACTACTGCCAGCATACACCAGTCAGCCATAACATTAACACACCTTGTTTCTACAATCTTGTCCATTTTATCTCCTTCACCTACGATATAGAGGCACTTTGTAGTTCTACACTTAGACTGTAGTCCTTAGACCTGTTCTTCAATGGCCAGGACCCTGACAGGGACACCACAGATCAGGTACTATTTGGGTGGTGGATCGTTCTTAGCACTACACTGACATGGTGGTGGTGTGCAAGTGCGCGTTGTGCTGGTACGAGTGGATCAGACACAGCAGTGCTGCTGGAGTTTTTAAACACCTCAGTGTCAATGATGGACTAAACTGTCCACCAACCAAAAATATTCAGACAACAGCATCCTGTGGGCAGCACCTTTTGACCACTGAAGTACTAGAGGATGACTAGCACAAATAGCAGTAACAGGTAAACTGTTTTTGGCTTTACATCTACGAGGTGGACTAGGTGTGTTTAATAGAGTTGACACTGAGTGTGTTTACATGCACTTAATAATCTGATGACTGACCCGATCAATGAGGATACATGCAGGAAACCTATGGGTTTACATGATTCAGGCGGTGATCGGATTTCTACTTTGCAACCATGGGTGGCTCGGTGGGCAGCTTTGCCGCCTCACAGCAAGAAGGTCCTGGGTTCAATCCCAGGGTGGAGCGGCCTGGGTCCTTTGTGTGGAGTCTGCATGTCCTCCCCGTGTCCGCGTGGGTTTACTCTGGGTACTCCGGTTTCCTCCCACAGTCCAAAGACATGCATGTTAGGTTAATTGACTGCACTAAATTGGCATTGACTTGAGTGTATGAGTGACTTGTCTTGAGATAACCTTGTGTATGGATGTAACCTTGTGTGTGTCGCTGAACATGGCCACTGATGCTGATAGCAACGTTAAATAAATGAAACCAGCCACTAATCTTACAGAAATGTGACAAATTTTGAACTTTAATATTAAATAATCAAAAGTATTAGTTTTCTCATGTATATACTGCATTCGCTAGCTGTTTTACTGCCTTTAATTCCATGGTGCGTTTTAATTCCGGGGTTGCCAGATCCAGCGAGGGGGAAAAAAAACACTAACATCAAATGAACAAGATTTAATTCTAAAGCCAAGTCTTTAGAAATAGGTGGACCTGGTAACCATGGGGGAATGCTTGTGTAAATGCACAGACTGTAAACACATTATAATTGGGTAACTGGTATAGATGCAATGAGTAATCTGATTACTGTGATAAAATCCAGCTCTCTTAATCAGATTTCTTAATCTGATCTCTAAATTGGAGCAGAAATACGACTATGATCGGACTATTACATGCATGTAAACGCACTCATGAGTAGGCACAGTGTTTAAAAACTCCAGCAGCACTGCTGTGTCTGATCCAGTCGTACCAGCACAACACAAAATAACATACCACCACCACCACATTAGTGTCACTGCAGTGCTGAGATGATCCACCACCCAAGCTGAGATCCTGTGAGTGAAGTGGCTAACAAAGTACATAGACCAGCAGATTAATTGTAGAACTACAAAGTGTATCGATATGGTAAGTGGAGCTGATGAATTAGACAATGAGTGTAGAAACTAGGAGGTTTTTTTTTTTTAACACATGCTATGGTGGATTGGTGCATATCCTAGCCACAATCACTGCTAACCACTAAGAAAACACAGTTGATCCCAGCTCAATCAAGAAGGGGACATAAACAATAATTCCTTTTTAACTAACAATGGAAAAAGATAGTTTGAAAAGAGTCATCAAACACAGAGGTGTTTCCTGCCAGTTAATGTTGACCAGACACATTAGCAAAGCTAGAAACAAAGCCATAACTGGCAAATGTATCAGAAATGAGCAAGGCAACGACAAAAGAGCAGTTTCCGTTTTTAAAAAAAGAGAAACATTTCTGGCCACACTTTGGCAGGAAGATAAGTGCTTAGCGTGGTATTTTTATATAATACAGTCCACCATGTGTAACCTAACAGGTTGTAAAAACAGAACACACATCTAGCCAGCTTAATAAATTATACATTTCAGATTCATTCAACTCTCACTTTACTATCTGTCACAACGTGTGATAGCAACACACACAACCTTAATACCCGATGACATCTGGTATTTCATTAATTTAGTTACTATAGCTCATCACGGTGCTGGAGCATTTCTATCGATTTATGGAGTATTTTTCTCATCTCATCATGTTGAATGGGTTGTTTTTATATTTTAATATTGTCTACTCCGTGTCGAGGTTTGCTTTGTGTTTTATATCAAGTCACCTTGTTCTTTTCCTTTGACCTTGCTGTATTGTTGTCATGTGGCTTCTGTTAGAGGTAGAAGCCCGTACTCTGAGGATCTGGGAGAGATGGGTTGGTTTTGATGATGGGTGTGGTTGTCACATGGTTGGTAGGGAGTGGGCAGCTTCCTGCGTAGGCCGTACTGGTGGGGTTGTGGACGGAAGCGTTTTCATTCTAAGATCATACACAGACACACAAGTATAGGTAGGACACAAAATGAACTGATCCTGACAAGAGCTGACAAAAGCAAAATACAGTGATGCGTTAATTCGCTCCAGAAGGCTTGTCGAGGACAACAATGATGAGGACGGAGCAAATGTTTCCCATAAGGAATAATGTCAATTGAATTAACCCGTTCCAGACCCCCAGAAACTCCACACTGTATAAGGCATTATACGCATTAATGGAGCTGTATTGTACAGGTGCTCCTGATTTATGATGGGAATGTGCCGACAAATCCATCGTAAGTTAAATGTATCATGAACCAAGAAGTTTAATATCGTTTATATTGTACAGTAGTGGAGCCTATTACACATTAACACTTACTGTAGCCTACAGTTGAGCAAAATCATTAACGCAAAGCTTATTTTATAATAAAATGTTGAAAAATCTCATGGAATTAGTTGAGTAATGGATTGAAAGTGATACGTAAATGCTAAATGCTCAGCCTGAAAGGCAGTTTTCCTTTGTGATTTCCTTTCATAAAGTTTTCCTTTCAGTTGGTTGTAATCACTAACCATTTTAGGACCCATGGGGACTAATTTGCACTAAGAATACAGTACTGAAGGTGTAAAAATAAAGAAAAACACTGAGCAAGGGCTAGTGTGAATCTGAATCACAATCACTGTGTACTGAATCGTGTTTTGGCTGAAACGAGTCACGTGGTGTCGACTCGTACAAGTTTAAGCAAGTGTACTAAGCAAATGACAAGAACCGAGAAATTTTTCTTAGTCAAAATGCACCGAGAACCGATTCGACAGTTTCAAGGTGGTTTGGAGAACCTGGGTAACACTGTAATAAAGACAGAAAGGAGGAAACAATATGAAATTAGCTTTTGTCGACCATAAACAAATGGTTCTGCTCATTCCAAAACAATTTAAACATAAAGTTGTGTGTTGGCTGCTTAGTGGCACAGTGATAATTTGCTGAACCCGTTTGAGTCCATCGAGGGACGGGAAGGCCAGACTGGGCTAAACAGTGACCACTGCCAGCACTGCAACATACTGGTGTCCCGTCCAGGGCTTCCGCCAGTGTCCAATGAAGTATGGGAAAGGCTGCCCCTAGATAGGCCCAGGATAAAGGCCTTTTCACACAGAATCCGATTTTACGGATGGAAAAACACACGCATGTTACTGCCGTCCTTCACACCGAGTCCGAAACTGACAGACTGCTACGCTGCATGATTTTTGCATTGTGATTTTTTTGCATTGGGATGCGTTAAAATCAGGCTGACCAATCAGAGCTCGGTTGTCAAGCAGAACAAGAGCTTATGTGACAAGCAACAACTATGGAACAGCATTCTAGTCTGTTCATGCCCACAAAAACACAAACTACAGCTTCCTGCACATCTTTGCTTGTCTTTGTTTTTAAGTTGTGACGATGTGAAAAATACACTGAAATCTCCATGACACATTAAGAGATGGGAATTAAAGAAAGCAAAAGCGGACAGGAAGTTTAGACACACAAACGTAGTGTACCTGGTGTGAAGGTCCCACTGTTAAAAATCGCATCCGTTAGGTTTTTTTTTTTTTTGCAAAAAAATTGTACTCTGTGAACAGACCTTAAGCATTTTTAAAATAGTAAAAGAAAAGGAATGCGTGTGTTAGGCAGTTGCAGCTATTGGCTGATTGTAGGTCAGCCGTGTTTCTGCTTGACTGGGTAAGGCAGCTCTGTGGTGCTGACTGAAAGCTCTGACCTGAACAAACACCAGATTCAACCAGGTTTACCCGCTAGGCATGGAAGACTAAACTGTCCACCTCCTTCACTACAAATCATCTAAAATACTAAACAACCATGGAGTAAACAGAAACAGCATGAGCTTTGTTATACACATGCTTCTGTTGAGCCTAATGAGGACAGACTGAGACTCATGGTGTCCTAGTACAACCCCATAGTGTCCCGCTGCTTTAGAATCCCTCATAAGTCTCTAGAATTAGACACAGTTTCCTCTCTCTTGTACTTTTGGTGAATAAGTCATAAGTTAATAGGTTAATTTTACGTATAGGTATGTGCTGTTTTACGTCTGAAAGGCCAATACAAAATGACGCTGACCAACTTATCATAGACAGGCTTGTTTAGGCTACTGTACTGTGTGACAAATCTTCTTATCAAGTGATACCGCTGAAAACGAGTGGTCCCAATCTGAAACCGACACTGTTTTATGCGAAATGGTACGAAATCTTCATTGGTTTCTTATATAGGCTATTAACATTTTAACCAGCTACAATATACAGCGCAGACACATTTTGAATTTTAATTTACTGTTTTTAGGAGTGATGAAGTTCCCTAATAATGAGATAATGGGAAAAAACATTTACGAAGATGTTCCTTTAAGACACTTTTGTGAAATCTCCGGTCCCAGATTCTAATAAGTAGAATTGCTTAATCAGTTTTGATCACCATTAAACTAAGCAGACATAGGGCCCTATGATTTCTGAATGTGGGATAACCTAGACGGAATAAAAAATTACTCCAGATATTAACGGAAAATGCCCAGAAATTTTAAAATCTACAACCAATATATTTTTTCTTCTAAACGTTTTGCATGTGGGGTCATAACCAGTCTCATATACATAGTAGTTAATAGTCTCATATTCCTTTGTGTACTAGCCTCTAACCGTGCTCCATCACTTACCTGGGTTTTGTGTGAGGTGCCTGACGTAATGTCCATCGATGATGAATTGTTATGTTTTTGTGTTACTACTGTCCCTAGGCCTATATAGGCAATTCTAATGAGGAAAGTAGGGAGACTAATAATTGAGTAGCTATCAGTTCGACAGAGCATGTCTTCAATGTGGAAGTAGGCTACTGTGTTTCTCCGGGCATAGGTTTTTTTTCATGGTTGAGTGTGGCAATAACCTCGTGACAAGACTAGCTGGTGTCTAAGAATAGCAGGCAGACAAGGGACCCAAACAAAACCATTATGCGCACATCCAAAAAACTGATGACCATGAATTGAATGCAAAGGTTTTAGCTTACCTGAGCTATTTCCCATGTTGCCTTGCACTCTACCTTTATCACCAAGATGGATCAAGTACTGCTTGAATCTACATTAATGCTTACTACCCATTATCTCTTACCTTGTCTATAGGTGGGCTCATGTTGTTGTGCAGGGTCAAATATTTCATAAACA
The DNA here is from genome assembly GCA_025084515.1 of Ancistrus triradiatus. Taxonomy (NCBI): domain Eukaryota; kingdom Metazoa; phylum Chordata; class Actinopteri; order Siluriformes; family Loricariidae; genus Ancistrus; species Ancistrus triradiatus. The sequence continues at coordinate 31,993 of JAJAGP010004781.1, forward strand.
TCCAATGAGGGAAAGATATGGTCCAGTGAAGAATACTGATTGGTACAGGAGTAATCTGTGGGTGGAGCCTTTGGCTGTTGTTTCTGATCAACCTGCTCATAGGTAGACGTAGTTGTCAAACCACTTTGAAACTGAACACTTGTACTAGTACTGCTTAGCTCCACCCCTGACCCGGTGCCCATATTATAATCCACTGCGGTGACTAATTGGTCCAACTGCTCCATGTAGTTGTATCCCTGCCACTGGGATATGCTATAGCGTCCATTTTGTGAAGAACATTCAGGTTGTATCTGGTTCTGGCAAGAATGCTGCTGCTCTTTATTGGGTTCTGACAACTTTGCATTGGCCCGAGTGCATTCATCCAGTTCTTGAGTGTCCCAGTGACCATTTTGAACTCCGGTTACTGCATTAACAAGACCAGAACTCTGTGTAGGGAATGAAATCATGGCAGATTTACTCATCTGTGGCTCAGGAGTCCAGTTGTGGCACATCTGGTGCAGGGATTGAGTACTCAAGTACTGCTGCATCTGCTGCGAGAGCTGTAAGATGGGGGATAAACTCTTTGGAGGATGGAAGGGCAAATATTGACTTGAAGTAGCAGCAGAGGCCGAATCAGAGACTGAGGGAAGTGCAAGAGTTACAGATGGATTCTGACTAGGGTCCAGGAAATCTGGGGCACTCATGGGAACATGACCGTCCACCTTGCTTGTCCGATTCTCCAGAGAGTTGTGGATATAGGAAAGGATCTCATTGTTGGTAAGGAGATCGTTAAGGGAAGGGACGTATTCCGGCTCCATTTCCACCCGGATCATTGCATCGTCCAGGAGCAGCAGTTTCCAGTCCCTCGCGTTCAGTCCAGATTTTCCATTGCATGTAAACAGCTTCACTATTGGAGCAGCTCTCTTCCTTCATTCTCAATGACAGAGAATCCAGAGTGGCCAGCAAAGGGTCAAAACTAGTCGACACCTCCAGCTTGGAAACTCCTGTAAACCCATTTGGTGCATGATTCAAGCTCTCAATATCCACCCTTGCAGAACAGGCACTAGTGTCTTCCTGCATGCCAAATATGCTGTTGTAGTATGGAATTTTGGACGCTACTGCAGGCTGGCTGACATAAACAGACTCGTCCTGCTGCATCATCGCACCAAGCAGGGAGCTAGGGTCCAAAGCATCTTTAGAACATTTGCCCCCTTTGGCTTTCTTGGCTTTTCCACTCTTGCTTTTGCCTACTAGGCTATCAGAGAAGCTAGGTACAGGGAAGCAGGTCTGATACAACAGTGCCTCCCCTGTTGCAAAGGTGAAGGGAAGGTGCATTGAGCGCTTAGTTAGATGTTCGCCTCCTTCTTCCTCCCTGGGTGGGATAAGAAGCCACTATTTAGATGATGACTCAAATAACTAACAAAGCTAGCTATATTATGACATGTAAAATATGCTTGTTCACTCACCCAAGTGGCCTCTGAGTGGCGATTATGTAATCAGGTTTGCCATTCTTATAGACGAGTCTAGCATTGGCCTGCACCCATTTCCACCGATTTTCTTTGGTGAGGAGTCGAAACACCGTCAGGCCACTTTCCCCGGTCTTTATCACTGAAAAAAAAAAACCAAGCAACTTGTGTATATGTATCAGTGTCAACTCTTCAGCTTAAAGAGTACACAATTTAACTAATGGATAGCTGGTTAAAACTAGTTGTGTAACATTCTGTTGCTAGCCGTGTCAACATTTTGAACTCTGTAGAATTAAGCAAAACGACAGCTCAAATAGGGGCTGTCTCGGCTATTGCAGCTACTGTTTCCCTCATGACTTGCTATGGTACCGACGTATGAGCGCCAAATAAAAACTCAGTAAATCAAAAGAAGCAGTAATAGCAGGGTAAAAACTTACTGCGGACATGGTTCTCTGCACAGTACAGCATATCAGCTGCGTGAATGAACTGGTAGCCTGTACCACGAGCTCTTAACTCTGCCTCAGTGTAGCCCAAAACAATTTTACCCCTGTAACACAAAATATCATCAGCCACAATGTTAGCACTCAACTGAAATATCAAATCCTGAACTGTGTGGTCGTGGGTTTCCTCGACCGAAGGCACCCATTTTTGCCTTGGAGAGAAACGCCAAAACACAAGAAGCAATTCTGATCACAGATACCTCTACACCAATACATACCCTGGTACCTTAGAACATCACAAGGGTTATAAATCACAATAGGAGAACACAGTTCCTCATATTTTCTGGATTATAAAACGTATAAACACTGATCTACAAACTGTTTTGAATGCAACACATTTCCATTAAAAGGACCAAAGGATGTTACTTGGCATCACAGGCCAATGGGGTGAAGTCCAGCTTGTGTTTTGTCCTGAAGATCATGTTCTTTGTGCGTATTTCCAGTATGGAAGGGGGCTGAAGTGGTGTGGAAATGGCAAACAGGGCCAACTGAGGTGGGGCTTGACTTCCATTGTCTAGTCGTCTGTTCTGCCCGTGAAGGAACTTCAAGCGGCCCTGAAGATTGAGAGCCTGAAAGAGCAGTTAAAAACATTTCTCTGTGTTATAATGAAGACGACGTATGCACAAGCTAACTTCGTGGACACAAGTTAAATAAAAATAAATATTTTGGGCAAAAGATTATTAATTGAATATGAATAAATTTATTTAAAAAAAAGTGTACCTGGGATGAAAAATACCAAGCTAACTTAGTGAGCATAAGAAGCCTAGCAAACGCAAGCAATTCTCTTGGATTTGAAATTTGGAGACATATACCTAGTGAACCAATGTTAAACTGCGACGCAGAGCAAGTGAAAGTAAGTGTAAATAAAAGCTTATCCAGAAGGCAAAAAGCTGTCGTAAGTAACTGAAAGCTAACTAATGAGTGGCAAATGCGTACTTAGCAAAAAAAAGCTAGTGTAGTAAGTGTACGCTAATCTTCTAGATGAAAAAACAGGAAGCCTAAGCTAACTTGGTGGGCTAGCAAGCAAAAGCATCTCAAAAACTGCTAAATGAAGGTTAATTTTGAGAGAAATCCTTACAAAGGTATTGGGCAAACCTTGTCAACGCTAACAAGTAATAGGCTAATTCTGTCAATAAGTGAAACCTTCTCACCAGAAAGCCAGAGGAATTGTCGAGAAGGCAACGGAAGCGGCAGATGAAGCTTCTCTCCAGGAAAGATGAGTTCTCAGGGGGAAGCTGGTCAGGTTTATACGTGACTAAAGAAGAACTTGGAACGGAGTCTGTATCTGAAACACACACACACGTAACCTCATTAAGCTAGAAAGTTAGTTACTGTAAAAAAAAAAAAAAAAAACACAAGCAAAATGTCCCCACAGTGTAAATAATGTCAGAGCTTTCTATCACTGTGTTGACATATGTGGTACACACATACACACAGTCTTGGTAAACATGTTTTGGGGACTTTCCAATCACATTTTTGTAGTAATCAAGAAGCAAAAGAAAAATGTCTGCTTTGTTTTTTCAAAATAAAAGTTTCCTGAAATGATCCCACAAGGTAAAAAAAGGTCAGATCTTTCTGTCCATGTCAGATCTTTTCACCCTGAACACCTTTCAAGTATAAAAAATTTAGCACCAGTGGACATGTCCTTCAGATTTATTTATTTATGATGTTCCATTAGAGCCAAAAATATGCAGACTGCTTTGTATCAAACTTTGTTCAGCTTTTACTGATTGTATTTGGACGTGTGTGTGTGTGTTATACTCACTGTGTGTGTTTTTCTCATCGCCGTCTTGTTGCTCTGCAGCAGGAGGGTTCAGAGCCCAGTGCAAATTACACCTAAATGCCTCCTGATCCTCTGTATGGATCAACTCAAACACGGACTGATGCAGAATGTCGGTCTGAGATAGATGGACAGACAGATAGATATGCATCATATCACAATGTATCGTGACCCATGCATCTTGATGCATATCGTATCATGAAATTTTTTCAATTACCCTCCTTTATTCAAAACATGTTGTCAAGAGTGTCAAGTGTGTGTTTGTGTGTGTGGGGAGAGGATGTATTCTCACTTGGTGGAAGCCTAGGTAATCCTGAATAGTTTCAGAGGCGTAGAATATGATTCCTTCTGACGTTACCACCAACACAAAGCCATTCAGAGCCTGTAAACATACATACAGAAAAATACATTATTGAACTGTTATAAATGAACAATGTGCTGTATGAGGAAGCTTTTTGTGTGCGTGCTGAAATGGTAACAGTATGTAATGTGTGTATTAGTGTCCTTCATGCTTTTTCATACTATATACTATGGGGTTTGGGATGCAGCCCTAACATGACCTATCAGACATCACTTACACGACTCAGAGTTGATGTTTTAAATCCCTGATGTACCTGACTTTGTTTACATTGTAATCTACGGTATTTAACAGCTCCTGTGGCTCGGAGTTAGAAGAACCAGCTGTTCCTAATGACTTGGGTTCCAGAATCCCGAGTTTCGTTTTGCAACGGGATGTTTTCAGAGGCGTGGACACAGAACCCTGAGACTTCTGGAATTAGGCTTAGACACCTACTCTCCTCCACCCTGTCCACCATGTGTCTGACTAGCCCTCTCCCACCTGTGACGCTGACCAAGATAAGCAGGGAAAGATGCAGTATAGAGACACCCACTGACCAAAAAAGTACTGCTAACAGCTAGCTTTAGCTTTCCACATATGAGTCCAGCCGAAGCGCATTAAATGGCCAGCAAGCGCTGAATGCTTCACCTACTCTGAATAATATATGACCTTTGTATGTGCATTATTCAAGAAGAGCAGCTGGAAGTGAACACAACAGACCCACAATGTAGTTTTCTCTTGTCATCATAACACACTCATTGACAAAAAAAATAAGGCACCCAGATAGAAATTGTCGGATTCTGCATAACTTTGGCATGCAGTTTCAATTGCAGTCAGATACGGTAAACTGATTACAGTGTGGTCGGATTAGAGACACTGTCTTGCTGAAAGAGGGCATAAACTGCTTCCCTTCCCCCATGCTCTCCTCGCTCCTAAAAAGGATCCTCGGGCGCCTACTTTGGGTAGTATAACCTCTTTTGCTGAGAGATTGTTGATGCTAAATAAGAACCTGCCCTCTGACACATTTGCAAACAGCTAGCTGGGCCTATAGATCCTCCACATTTGCAGTTGGCAAAAAAGTATTTTAGTCCGTCCACCTGATTGTGCAGTTCTCCTACTTAGAAAGATGAGATAGGTCTGTAATTTTTTTCATCATAGGTCCACTTCACTATGGGGACAAAAGAGGAAAAAAGTTCCAGGACTCACATTGTAGGATTTTTAAAGAATTTAATTGTAAATTGGTGGAAATATAGTATTTGGTCAATAACAAAATTTCAACTCAATACTTTTGCAAACATAACCTTGTTGGCAATGACTAGGTCAAACGTTTTCCTGTAAGTCTTCACCAGGTTGGCACACACTAGCTGGTATTTTGGCCCATTCCTTCCATGCAGATCTCCTCTGAGCAGTTATGTTTGGGGCTCCGGCTGGACAACATGGGACTCAATCAACTCCCTCCAACAATTTTCCTATTGGGTTGAAGGTCTGGAGATTGGCTAGGCCATCCCGGACCTTTACATGCTTTTGTTACGGAGCCAACTCCTTCGTTGCCCGATCGTGGTTTTTGGGGGATCATTGTCATTCTGGAAACCAGCCCTGTTCCATCCTGCAATGCTCCTCACGATTGGAATGAGGGTTTTGGCACTTAAAATCTCACTATACATTACCCCGTTCATTCCTTTCCTTAACACAGATCAGCGTTTCCTGTTGCCCTTTTGCAAGAAAAACGGCCCCAAACAGGATGTTCCACCCCATGCTTTCAACAGTAGCTATGGTGTTTCCTTGGGATGAACCAGCATTCTTCTTCCTCCAAACACGACCAGTTGAGTTTTTTAAAAACCAAAAAGTTTCTATTTTGGTTTCATCTGACCACATGATTTATTCTCCAATCCTCTTCTGGATCATCCCTATGCCCGCCTCTGGCAAACTTCAGACAGGCCTGGACATGTACTGGCTTAAGCAGGGGGACAAACGCCTGGCCTGCATTCCCTCTCGGCGTAGTGTGTTACTGAATGGTATCCTTTTGTTACTACTTTGGTCCCAGCTCTCGCGTCATTCATCGGTCCCTCCATGTTGTTCTGGGATTTTGGCTCACCGTTCTCATGATCATTTTGGGGGGGGGGGGGGGACCCCACGGGATGAGAATCTTGCGTGGACCCCAGATCGAGGGAGATATCAATGGCCTTGATGTTCTTTTCATGTTCTTACAGTTTGCTCCCCACAGTTGAAAAAAAATTTATTCACCCCAACCTGCTTGCCTATTGTAGATTCACTCTTCCCAGCCTGGTGCAGATCTACAATTTTCTTCCTGGTGACAGCTCTTTGGTCTTGGCCATGGTTGACTTTGGATTCTGACTTTTTGAGGCTGTGGACAGGTGTCTTATACAGATAACGAGGTCAAACAGGTGCCATTAATACAGGTAGAGTAGAGGACAGAAGAGCTTCTTAAAGAAGTTGCATGTCTGTGAGAGCCAGAAATCTTGCTTGTTTGTGGGTGACCAAATACTTATTTTCCACCATGATTTACAATTAAATTCTTTAAAAATCCTACAGTGTGATTTCCTGGATTTTTTTCCCCTCATTTGGTCTCTCATAGTTGAAGTGTACCTATGATAAAAATTACAGATCTCATCTATCTAAGGAGGAGAACTTGCACAATCAGTGACTGACTGACTACTTTTTTGCCCCACTGTATAATTTGCTGAAGCTGGTGTCCCAGCTGGTCCCATAAATGCTCGATTGGCGATAAATCTGGCGACCAGGCAGGCCAAAGAAGTGTTGCAATCTGGCAGAGACATTCCTGGGAAACCCTTGCTGTCTGTGTTTTTCATTATCCTGCTGAAAAATGCCAGTTGGAAGACCTGCCATGAGAGGCAGCACATGTGGCAGCATGTCCTGCATATGTCGCTTATTTGTTAGTGTCCCTTGTATCACTACTAGTGCTGACCAATGCGATGTCATATGCGATGGCTACTCAGATCATCACACCAGCAGATGGGGCAGTGTGTCGCTCCACAACAAATGCACTATTAAAGCACTCACCACAAGGCCTCCATACGCGGACCTGACCGTCATCAGATTTCAAACAGAACCTGGATTCATTGCTAAAGGCAATACAGTTTCAATCAATAGCAGTCCAGGTTTCTTGTTCATGACACCACTGCAAACGAAGATGACAGTACCTGGCTGTCTATGGCAGGACACAATGTACAAAAAAATTTCCTTCTGCTAAACACCTGGAAATGGTCTGGGCAGAGACAGGGGTGTGTAGTGAAGGTGACCACACGTGTAATCATTTAAATATCTACCTGCGACATAACTGCATACCGAGTTTTGTAGCAATCCGATATTTCTACCTGTGTGCGTTATTTTTTTTTTTGTCAGTGTAAGTGTCATCACAGTCATCTTCTCTCCATTCAGTTCAGTTAGATTTATTAGCGTGGCTCTGTGGAGCTTAAGTTTCTACATCTGCACTTTTTAATTGGTGACACTGTTGTGACTGAACCTGCAATTTGTTAATAACTTTAATCTAGATTAAAATATAAATCAGAGAGTGGTTTCTTTCAGATTTCATCGCACTGAGGAATTATAATAACTGGAGAGAGTGGTTTGCAGTAGCTCCTGTTAATTTCGAGAGTAGGGGTTACTCACTATATTATTCATCAGTAAATGCACATTGCCATTTTCAGCCCATGGAGCTTTTTCTTTCGCAGACTAAAAAATAAAACTACAACCTAATTTGCAAATGTGACGTGACATGACATCTTGCTGGACTGAATTAAATACACTGCTCAAAAAAATAAAGGGAACACTCAAATAACACATTTGGAGTCGCACACAAAATTAAAGTGGAAAAACACACTACAGGCTGATCCAACTTTGATGTAATGTCCTTAAAACAAGTCAAAATGAGGTTCAGTATTGTGTGTGGCCTCCAAGTGCCTGTTTGACCTCCCTACAATGCCTGGGCATGCTCCTGATGAGGTGGCGGATGGTCTCCTGAGGGATCTCCTCCCAGACCTGGACTAAACCATCCGCCAACTCCTGGACAGTCTGTGGTGCAACGTGACGTTGGTGGATGGAGCGAGACATGATGTCCCAGATGTGCTCAAACGGAATCAGGTCTGGGGAGCAGGCGGTCCAGTCCATAGCTTCAATGCCTTCATCTTGCAGGAACTGCTGACACACTCCAGCCACATGAGGTCTTGCATTGTCCTGCATTAGGAGGAACCCAGGGCCAACCGCACCAGCATATGGTCTCACAAGGGCTCTGAGGATCTCATCTCAGTACCTAATGGCAGTCAGGCTACCTCTGGTGAGCACATGGAGGGCTGTGCGGCCCTCCAAAGAAATGCCACCCCACCAGCCTCTGGACACTACGCTGACAGACACAGCAAACCTTCTTGCCACAGCTCGCATTGATGTGCCATCATCAATGAGCTGCACTACCTGAGCCACTTGTGTGGGTTGTAGAGTCCGTCTCATTCTACCACGAGTGTGAAAGCACCACCAACATTCAAAAGTGACCAAAACATCAGCCAGAAAGCATAGGTACTGAAGTGTTCTGTGGTCCCCACCTGCAGAACCACTACTTTTATTGAGTGTGTCTTGCTAATTGCCAATAATTTCCACATGTTGTCTATTCCATTTGCACAACAGCATGTGAAATTGATTGTCAATCAGTGTTGCTTCCTAAGTGGACAGTTTGATTTCACAGAAGTTTGATTTACTTGGAGTTATATTGTGTTGTTTAAGTGTTCCCTTTATTTTTTGAGCAGTGTATTTAGAGTAACAATCTTATAATTTTAACATATAACATTCAAATCCCATTTCTGTCAAATAGCCACTGTTGGGTCATTGAGCAAGACTATTAACCCATAATTGCTTGGACTGTACGACTGTAAGTCACTCTAGATAAGGAGCACCTGCTAAATAATATGGCACCAGTTTCCTGCTAGGTACATGGAATCAGCCAAATGCTGCCCTATGTAGAGAAAAGATCCAGGGCGTAGCCAACCACCTGCAGTAGCAGTTCTCCATCAGGCAGTTGTCCATCTATCAATCGGGTTAATTTACTGTTGTCATGGTTACTGCGGCTGGGTTGCAACCCTTTACTGGTGTGGTTCTTCAAAGCAACTGAAAGAGAGGGAGAGAGAACAAAAATATGAAATATTTAGCATCAAATGCTTGACCATTAGTGGTGGTGAGTAACAAAGTACAAGCATTTTTTAAGGTATCTGTACTGGATTATTTCTTTAACTTAATACTTTTTACATTTCAAAAGAAAAATCTGTACATTTTACTCACTACATGTTTAAAACCGGCTTGTTACTTACATTTTTATATGAAGCCATCTACTTATTATATGTATTTCTTTTTACATTTTATTTAGTCAATCCCATCATGCACCTAATGAAGCACCAATTGGAATTCTAGGTTTATACTCGATGCATTGCAGCTGGTATGAGGGTGCACGCGCCAAAAAAAGATGCAACCACGACTTACACGGCATGCACAGTTTATCAGCTTTGTTTGTAATTCACTTTACATTCATTATCATTCATTGTACATGATCAATATAGGCTATATAAAAATCTATATATTATGCCCACGAACAAAGACTAGCCTAAACTATAATAACTAAATAAAGCAAGTGGGCAAAAATGCAACGTCAGACTATTCAAAATAAAACTGATTCATTGATTGGATACTGAACGACAAGAGCAGTAACTTGTTTTATACTGTTAGACAATCTGAGTGCATTTGATTTATTTAGGCATGTAGCAAAAGGAAAAGTTAGAAAATGTAGAAAAATTAATTTTTGTTTGAGTTAATTCTTGACATTCAATAATGATAGGAAAAAAGTTCAGTTTATAATTATAATATTATTACTTCAGACAGATGCACTGGACCCGGCTGGTCTCGATAACAATTTCCGAGTCCACCTTACCACAAGACCGGGTCCAAATGAGGACGAGAGGAGACTGAGAATGCTCGTTTATGGTCTTGAGACCAGTCTTGTTGCTGATACCGGACTCAAGTCTGTCTATCTATCTATCTATCTATCTATCTATCTAGCCATCCATCCATCCGTCCAACCATCCATCCATCCACCCACCCATCCATCCACATCTGTCTATCTATCCATCCATCCATCTCTGTCTATTTATCCATTTATAGCTGTTTATCTATCCAGCCAACCTTCCATCCATATCTATGTCTGTCTGTCTATGTATCCATCTATCCATCCATATCTGTCTGTCCGTCCATCCATCCATCCATCCACATCTGTTTATCCATCCACATCTGTCTATCTATCTATCCATCCATCCATCTCTGTCTATTTATTCATTCATAGCTGTTTATCTATCCAGCCAACCTTTCATCCATATCTATGTCTGTCTGTCTATGTATCCATCTATCTATCCATATCTGTCTGTCCGTCCATCCATCCATCCACATCTGTCTATCCATCCACATCTGTCTATCTATCTATCCATCCATCCATCTCTGTCTATTTATTCATTCATAGCTGTTTATCTATCCAGCCAACCTTTCATCCATATCTATGTCCGTCCGTCCATCCATCCATCCATCCATCCATCCATCCATCCATGTCTGAGAAAGATTTTGGGCTTTATACCGTTAATCATTGTCTTGCTCCCCCACCATGACAGTGAATGGGTAAAGCAGAGTTGACAGGACCAGTAACAGTACATGAGAGATAAAAGAGGGGGAGGCACAAGAGTGAAAGCATGTACTCCATCAAATATTAATGACGCCGGTGATTTGTGGGGTGGTACATGCTGACGTCATTGCCAGGAAAGAAAGATTCTGATTGGCTGACAGCAAATCAGCAGTTCTACCGAGGAGCCAACAAACGATTGAAAAATATCAAAACAATACACGCATTACAGAAATGCTGGCCTCCTCATGTGACCTCTTTCCTTCAGCATTGGCAAGCAGAAATAGAGGGAATCTCTCAGTACACACTGCGGTGAACACAAACACTTGTCTTGCTATCCTTGTGAGGACTATTGACATAATGATTACTGTAGCTAATTAATGCTACATCTGTATCTAGCCTCAATCTTTTGGCTGCTTTGGTTTTTCAAATAAAAGCTGTAGTTTTTGCAATTAAGGAAGCAATTTAAAAAGGGAATTAAAGAAGTGAGGACTGGCAAAACTCAAAGTCAAAATCAAGTCAAAATTGCCAGGTTTTCCTATCATTGTGAGGACATTTGGACCTCACAAGTATAAGAAGACGAGGCAGCTCTCACTTCATTAATGTGATGAGAAAGAGAAATGGATCTCTAACTGATCGCATCTGTGATGTCAGACATGACTGCACTATCCAGATGTGGACACACACACACACACACACACACACACACACACAC
>JAJAGP010004782.1:0-43414 GCA_025084515.1 Ancistrus triradiatus
CCAGCAGCAGGCAGACCGTGTCACAGATATCGGTCTACAGTGGGATACCTGACAGACAAACTGTACAGGTGAGATTCCACAGCTACACCTGCCCCATGAACACAGAGCCACAGAACACTTACAGAATACACAAATGCACTGTCTGCCTCCCAAAAAAACCACGCTTGTAATATTTTGTTGGACTGCATTTAGCTTTGATTATGGTGCATGTTTGTTTTGACAACCTTATGCAGTGCCGTAGCACTTATGTTTTGTCAAGAGTTCATTTTTAGTTAAGGGCAGGACTCGGTGGTGGCCAATTCATGTGTCAAAATGATTTGTTATACTGCCACAACCACTCTTTCATAATTTGAGCCTGATGCATCTTGGTATTGTCATCCTGGAATATGGCGGTGCCATCAGGGAGGAAAAAAATCAATTGATGGAATAACCTGTTGATTCGGTACATTCAGATACTCAGCTGACATTTTATTTCCACATAGTGTTGCTGAGCCTAGACCTGACCAACTGTATCAACCCCAGATCATAATACTTGAATCCAGAACCTTATACAGGCACTATGCATAATGGGTGCACCACTTCCCTTTTTAATCAGTGCACCCTTTGCTCTAGAAGGTCTAGGGTTCAAATCCCACCTCTGCCAAGTTTCCACTGTTGGGTCCTTGAGCAAGACCCTTAACCTACAACTGCTTGTATTGTAAGATTGTATCAATTGTAAGTTGCTCTGTATAAGGGCGTCTGCTAAATGCTGTAAATGTAATAATGAAAACACAGAATTAATGCAGTGAAAATAAAAACAACTGCAATAAAATGAGATTGGCAATTTATGGGATCTTGGTTAAGCATTGATGTTTTGCAGTATTGGATGAGCTTTGTAGCCTGAATTACAAAATCATCTTTAAAGAGTTTGGACTCCACCAATCCATAGTCAGACAGATTGTGTACAACTGGAGGAAACTGAGGACCATTGTTACCTTCCGCAGCCATGCGTGACCAAAAAAATTCACTCCAAGGGCAATGTATGTAATGGTCCACACGGTCACAAATTAACCTAGGATAACTTCTAAGCAACTAAAGGCGTCTCTGACATTGGCTGTTGTTCGTCAGTCCATTATCAGGAGAACACTGAACAACAATGGTGTGCATGGCAAGATTGCAAGGAGAAAGACCATTCCAGACCATTACTGCCTGTGTGCGGTTTGCTAAAGATCACTCCGACAAGCCAGAAGGATTTTGGAAAAACATTTTGTGAAAAATAGAACTTTTGACTTAAATGGAGAAGTGTGATGTTGAATAAGGAAAATGCTGCGTGCCTGCAAAATAGCCTTATCCTATCTTTGAAACATGGTGGTATTGGTACCATGTTTTTTTTTTTCCTGATTTGCTGCATCTAGGCCATAATTTCTTGCCATCATTGATTGAACTGTGAATTCTGAGAAGATGCATCAAATTACAATGGAAATGTCACGGCACCTGTCTGTGAACTGAATCTCAAGAGATTGTTGTTCTACCAAATAATAGTTAAAGAAGAATAAAGCTAATGTTTTGGAATGACCAAGTCAAAGTACTGGCCTCTATCCAGTAGAAATGATGTGGAAGCTAGCAGTTCCTGCGAGGAAACCCACCATTGAAGCAGTTCATTATGGAGGAATGGGTCTAAATTCCTCCTCAATAAATAAATGTCCAAGTATAATATTTTGTCTCGTATGTTTAATTGGGTTTTCTATATCTACTTGTAGGATTTTGAAAGTTTTGAACCCTTTTGAATGTGTTATATTTCTCCGTTGGTGTTCAAGCTCCATCTTATGTATTATTCACAGTAGCTACTTTAAACAGTCTTACAGAGTAAACCAAGGTTATTAAAACTTAAAATATAACCAATATTTACAAACTCGGAGGCTGCACATGGCTCACATTTACCTATTAGCTTTTTCTTATATATTATTTAGATGTCATCTATATTACACTGTGGGTTCAAGTGAATATATGTCCATGGTTGATTTGAACCGCTTCAATTATAAATGATTAACACTGTGATGTTTTAGTATTTCAAATCTATGAATCACAGCTTTGTTAAAATCAGGAATGCCAGGAGTTGGCTGCTGTTCAACTGATGGCACATGTTAGATAATGCAGATGACCTGCTGGTTGCCATATTCAGAAGTGAACATAAACTTGCTGAATCATGCATTTATAATGTGTTCCTGTCTGGTGCTCAGGGGGAGGACTTCGTTTTGACAGTGGCTTAGAAATGTTTTTATTCATGAATTTCAAATAAAAATCTATTGAATAGATGATCCAAGTCAATAAGTTCTTTATGATATGGCATACTGTAGCCTAGCGGGTAAGGTACTGGACTATGGACCAGAAGGTCCAGGGTTCAAATCCCACCTCTGCCAAGCTGCCACTGTTGGGTCCTTCAGCAAGGCCCTTAACCCACAATTGCTTGGATTGTAAGATTGTATCAGTTGTAAGTCGCTCTGGATAAGAGTGTCTGCTAAATGCTGTAAATGTAAATGATATGGAGCTATGCTTTGAAGAGTTTGATTAGTTTGGTAGGATACTGCCAAAAACACGACCTTATGAAGTAGCTGTGTCTGATGTTTTGCCAGCTGCATGATGTAGTTTGTATATGTAATTGTGTATATAGTAAAAAGCAAAGGTTGATTAGTCTAATTAGAGTAAACAGAAATGTTATATGCATTTACCCATGTCTCCTATGAGGTAGCATGGTGTTTTTTCCTCCCTTGTTTTCTTCCATCTCTGTAACCACCATAAAGTGCTATGCAAAGGTTTGGGCACCAGAGTCAAATTACATGTTTTGTTTTGTTTTTTCCCCCCTGCAAATTGTACATATAGTGGGTGTCAAAAGTCTGAGATCACCAGTGAAAATGCTGCTATTTTGTGTCATTGACAAATAATCATTACAAATCTTATTGTTGGCATAACAGTTTAAGTGAAAAGAGAACTTAATTTCACAATTAATTAGTATGTTATGGCCCTCCTTTTTTTGTAATGACAGTGTGTACTCAAGCTGGCATGGACTCCATGTTTGCTCTCCCAACATGATCGCACAGTATCCATAGAGCATCCTGTGATGTTCCTAAATGCTTGTCTTTTTCTCTCCAAGTGCCCTCATAAATGTAGGGTTAAGGTCAGGTGACCGTGGAGGACAGTCCAAGACAGTCAGCGGTCCTTGATCTTCTTTGGTCTTCAGGTAGTTGTCGCAAAGTTTTAAGTTAGGTTTGGGTTCTTGTATTTGTAATGGAAAACATTGTATTAAATTTGAGGAAAATGCAAATAAGATATATTCTCACAAATGGCCTCTGACTTTTGACATCCACTGTACATCTTAAACATTAAAAACCTTTATGTACACATGTATTTGGAATGTGGGAGCAAACCGGAGAACCCAGAGAAAACCATTTTCAGGGTATGGACATGTAGATTCCACACATGGAGCCCAGAGTCAGAATCAAACCGGTGATCTCGCAAGTTGTGATGTCAGTGCCACCCTTTTTCAGCTGGTAGATTATCGAGTTTTCCAGCATGTGTGGTAGTAACGTCTGTAACCTCATCTCATCACTTTGACTATGCTGCCTTCTGTTGGACAACTACAAGAACTGCACGCTCTACCAAAACAACTTGTGTAATGTGGCAGTGTAGGTGTTGGCACACCTAGAAGGGATACAGCAAAATGTGATATTGGCCAGAAATCTCTCTGACTCTCCAATTTGCTATTCAAAGGAGTTGGTCAGATAATTTGTGCAGTGTTAAATATATGTACAATTTTTTAAAAGTTGAACAGCTTTCAAACTCGCCACCATTGCAGGTATTTGTGTCGATTCAGCGTACTTAAAGTTGTCTGCATTTACGTACAAAGGTGTGTATCAGCTCAGACTGTACCCTGTTATGTCCTAGCCCACACTGAATAGCTGCAGTTAGATACGTTTGTGGTCACTGCACTGTCACATGCTGTTTGAAAACACCTCTTCTGTGAACCTTCTCTGTTTGTGAGTAAAGTTGTGACTTTCCAAGAAGTTTCCATTAGTCTGCCAGTTGAGGTTTGTTTCTGGTTCTTGCGCATTAAGGCAGCCCTGAATATGCTACCACATACACTCACCGATCACTTTATTAGGTACACCTCCTTGTTTGTTCAACTTACCATATGGAAGCACTCTGTAGATCTACAGTTACAGGCTGTAGTCTTTCTGTTTCTCTCCATACTTGGTCTGCTTCTCTGTTCTCTAATAATCAGGACCCCCAGTGGACCACCACAGCTCAGGTAGTATTTGGGTGGTGGATCACCATGGTGGTGTTAGTGTATGTTGAGCTGGAGCTTTTGAACACCTCAGGACTGGAAAAAAAGTCCACCAAACAAATGTATAGCATAGTAAAGGGGAATAGCAAAGTTCATTGAGAAACAGATGGACTACAGTCTGTAATTGTAGAACTACAAAGTGCATCGATATGGTAAGTGGAACTGATGGCATTGACAATGAGTGTATAAAGAAGGAGGTGAATCTAATAAAGTCGTCAGTTAGTGTATTACTATCTGTTTAATATAATGAACTGTATGAATGAAACACAGTGAGTTCTATGTACAGACATTTGTCACATTGTGCCAATTTCACATTGATATTGAAGTCTGTTACAATCTTTAAAGTTCTAAAGGTAGATGCTATATATATCTAGAGAAAGTAATTTTGTGATGTAATTCATATCACTTCATGCTGTATTGCTATATGGTATCTAGTATGTCATAGCAACCTCAGCATTGAGGATTATATTCAGTTGTATTACACACACCAGCACGTGTTCGCAGGACAGAGCAGATCTGTCTTTAGTCTACATTACAGATGTTAATCCCTGGCCCAGACCATGACGCATGCCGTGCCCCAGCTACCTGCAGTGTGTACGTTAGCTGTTCAGTGGAGAAACACGTGACATGTTCAGGTTACTCCGTATTCTTACTGAGTGCAGGGGTCAGAGCCTGCGGCTTACTGTTGCTTAGCAACTGTACAGGCAGGCTATTCCAGTGTGAAAGTGGGAGGCACTAATGGGGTAACAAGTGGCGAAAAGGCCCATGGTAAAGAATGTCATTGCTTAGTCGGAGTTGCCGAGTAGTGGGACGACAGTGGTGAGAGGAACGCATGCCGAAAAACGTACAGGATTACATTTACTGGCTTTCTGTATCTGGCCTCTTGAATTAGAAAAGGTGCCTGTAGTTTCCCTTTTATTTTTGGTGGCCCACTGGTAATCTCTTCTCTGAAATAGTAATTGTCATTTCATCTGACCATAGAACATTCCAGACAAAGTCCTGGTACCAGTTATCAAAGTTCCAGGTACTTACATTTGTAGTTTAGAAGAAGGTTGATCAGGAATGGCCTGTTTGGAAGGGTAGCAGTCAAGAAACCACTTTTTCAGAGTGGAATAGGGTGAAAAAAACTGCTGAGATGTGCTAAAGCTCACAAAGACTGGAGTGAAGATCAGTGGAGAAGAGTATTATGGTGTGACTAATCCAAGTTTGACATTTTTGGGTCCAGTGGTCAACGATATGTTATATAAAGGTCATTATAACATTGTTTAAAATAAATCTAATAGTGGCTTTAAGCTAAATTATTTTGCACAGTACTGTATATAGTTCAAATATAGGTAGGCAAAAAAAGCTCATTGATAAGCATGTTTCATTTAGAATAAGTGTCAGCTTGAGTATGTCTACAGCTGTTCTATTTCCATGTACATACATTACAGTATCTCCCTCCCTCTATCTTATTGTTTGTTGTGCATGTGCTCTGTAGGTGATTCAGCAGGCCCTGCACAGGCAACCAAGCACTGCAGCCACAGTACCTACAGCAGATGTATGCCAGCACAGCAGCAGCATCTAATGTTGCAGACAGCAGCAGCACTGCAGCAGCAGCACCTAAGCACTGCCCAGCTCCAGAGCCTGGCAGCCGTTGCAGCAGGGAGCTAAAAGCAGAATATGACCTTCAAAAGCAGGTCATATAGGACAGATGCGTACGCAAACATTATTTACAGCTTAGGTAGCGGAAAGCCACACACACGAAACACCAGTGACTTGCGTCAAAAAGTCTCTAAACACATCAGCCAAGTTGGGGGTTTTAGGACACACTCCAATCCAAATGTGAGCCAACAAAGCAAGCGAGCCTGAGCCCATGACCGGTAAGGTAGTTGCTCTCTCTCACATGTGGACAAAGCGTCGGCACACACATGAATGTCGGACTTTCATTCTTAAACTATAATTCTATTGACTCTGCTCGTGGATCCGCAGCACCGACCTGAGCTGTCCAATATATGTTTTGTAAAAGTGGTACAATTAATACAGTGGGGCAAAAAAAAAGTCTTTACTCAGCCACTGACTGTGCAAGTTTTCTCCTACTTAAAAAGATGAGAAAAGATGTGTGTAATTTTCATCATAGGTACACTTCAACTATGAGACAAAATGAGAAAAAAATCCAGGAAATCACATTGTAGGATTTTTAAAGAATTTAATTGTAAATCATGGTGGAAAATAAGTATTTTGGTCACCCACAAAACAAGCAAGATTTCTGGCTCTTACAGACCTGTAAACTTCTTCTTTAAGAGCTCTTCTGTCCTCCACTCGTTACCTGTATTAATGGCACCTGTTTGACCTTGTTATCTGTATAAAAGACACCTGTCCACAGCCTCAAACAGTCAGGACTCCAAACTCAAACCATGGCCAAGACCAAAGAGCTGTTGAAGGGACACCAGGAAAAGAAAATTATAGACCTGGCACCAGGCTGGGAAGAAGAGTGAATCTACAATAGGCAAGCAGGTTGGTGTGAACAAATCAACTGTGGGAGCAATTGTAAGGAAATGGAAGACATACAAGACCATTGATAATCTCCCTCGATCTGGGGCCCCATGCAAGATCTCATCCTGTGGGGTCAAAAATGATCATGAGAACGGTGAGGAGCAAAAATCCCAGAACTACACGGAGGGACCTGATGAATGACCTGCAGAGAGCTGGGACCAAAGTAAACAAAGGCTACCATTAGTAACACACTATGCCGAGAGGGACTCAGATCCTGCAGTGCCAGGCATGTCCCCCTGCTTAAGCCAGTGCATGTCCAGGCCCGTCTGAAGTTTGCCAGAGAGCATATGATGATCCAGAAGAGGGGACTAGGAGAATATCATGTGGTCAGATGAAACCCAAAATAGAACTTTTTGGTCAAAAAACTCAACTCGTCGTGTTTGGAGGAAGAAGAATGCTGAGTTGGCATCCCAAGAACACCATACCTACTGTGAAGCATGGGGGTGGAAACATCATGCTTTGGGGCTGTTTTTCTGGCAAAGGGGACAGGACGGACTGATCCGTATTAAGGGAGAATGAATGGGGCCATGTATCGTGAGATTTTAAGCCAAACCTCCTTCCATCAGTTAGAGCATTGAAGAAAGACGTGGCTGGGTCTTCCAGCATGACAATGATCCCCAAACACACCGCTCGGGCAACGAAGGAGTGGCTCCGTAAAAAGCATTTCAAGGTCCTGGAGTGGCCTAGCCAGTCTCCAGACCTCAACCCCATAGAAAAGTTTGTGGAAGGAGTTGAAAGTCCTTGTTGCCCAGTGACAGCCCCAAAACATTCACTGCTCTAGAGGAGATCGCATGGAGTAATGGGCCAAAATACCAGCTACAGTGTGTGCAAACCTGGTGAAGACTTACAGGAGTGTGGTTTTTGCATGTTCAGTTTAATATAGGATGGCGTCCTTCTTGTGATGTGTGACAAATCACACTGTATAAACCCTGTCTTACATTCTGTATCCACTCGATTATTTATCTTTCTCTTCAAATCCCTTTGTTTCTGGGTTCTTATCTCAGGCCAGTATAGCTGCGGGAAGGCAGAGCTCTACACAAAACGGAACCACGTCCACCCAGAGTGGATCATCTCAGACTACAGTGAGTCTGCTTGGAGCAACTGTTAATGTAGCTCAATAGCTGAGATGTTGCTTACGTGGGAATAGGTCAATAGTAAATAAGATGGTTGATTATAGGAATGTACAGTTTGTGCAAGTCCTGTCTGTAACTGTGACTGTCTTTTACTTTTTTTTTCAGATTAATTTAACCACATCTCCTGCCGCTGCACAGTTAATAAGCCGAGCCCAGAGTGTAAGCTCCTCCCCTTCCGCAATCTCCCAGCAAGCAGTGCTGCTTGGCAATGCCTCAAGCCCCACCCTTACGGCCACCCAGGCGCAGATGTACCTGCGTGCTCAGATGGTGAGGTGGCGCCTACAGACAGATGCGCACACACAAAATGTATTTGTTGGTTCTGTTAAAGGTGTCATGGTCAATTTAGGTTGAAAATCCAGACAAATGCAGCTCTGCTTTCACTGGGGGCATTTACATGCACTTAATAATGTGATCAGATTTCTCAGATCAGATTAAGGCCTAGAAATATATGGTGTTAAATCAGTGTCTCCTGAACCTGAATTTATGATGCTTGGAAAAAAAAAAAGTGTTTGCAATTTGGTGTTATTGTCCAGGATCAAGCCAGTCAGGATCAAGTCAATGAATGATTCAATTTTTCAGGTCCACTTTTTCCAGGTAACCAAAATTTCAGTTAAAAATGGTTAAAAAGTCATGGAAATTCAGAACCTGAATTTAGTTACCTGAATTTTTTTCAATTTCAAGATCCAAATTTTAAAAATCAGTCATTTTTACAGTGAAAATATTCAATAACTCACAATTTCAAACACTTTTTTTCCCAAGTGTCATAAATTCAGGTTGTGGTGACACTGATTTAACTGCATAGAAATCAGATTATGAAATTCAATGAGTAAAGCTGGATTTTACCTCAGTATTCAGATTTCTCATCTCGTATACCCTTACTCTGATTTCAGTTGGTTTTCTCAGCTTGTGCATGCACTCAAACGAAGAATGGAAGCAGCTAGCCTGAATCAAACATGGTTGTCAGTTCCGCCTATTCTAAGAGTTTGCTTCTTTTGGACTTGTTTCCGTAGACCTGCTGCTTGTTTCTCTTGCGGGATCTGGCAACTCTGGACTTTTGGCTCAGACTAAGATTATTGGCTGGTTGCAAAGTAGTATTCTGTTTATTGCCCGAGTCATTATCTGATTACACAAGTGCATGTAAAGTGGTGGTCAACAGATGTAGGTTTTTTTTAATGACTGATGCTGACATTTAGAGAGTAGGGTGACCGATGGCCGATATTAAATTCCCATGTCACTGTTTTTTGCAACTGATAAAACTAATAATAATAAATGACATAAAACTGTTGAACTTAATATACCGTATTTTTCGGGCTATAAAGCGCACCGGGTTATAAGGCGCATGAAATGAAACAGAACTCTTAAGTTCCCTCGGAAGCTCAGTTTGGTCTTTACCTGGCGCAGGGCGTCTTCTTGCTTTCTCCACTTCCGTACCATTGATTCGTTAATGCTGAATTCTCTTGCAGCTGCTCTATGTCCATGTTGTCTGCGTGACTGATAGCGTTGTGTTTGAAATCCGCTTAGAAAAATAAATGAATGAATTGCACGCACCCTAATGCTGAAGCACATACGGTATTATTACTCCGCTATGCTGCGCACTACGGTTGCCGTAAGCTTCGTAACTTACCAAAGACCGTGCTAAAACATTTTGACAGATTTATGAGCGCCCGTGTACCATCTACAAACGGTTCTAGGTCAGAAAGCATAACCAGAATTAATTCATACATTAAGACGCACCGCATTTTAAGGCGCACTGTCGATTTTTGAGAAAGTTAAAGGATTTTAAGTGCGCCTTATGGTCCGAAAAATACGGTAATATATTTAAGCTATAAATGCACTTTGTTTGCACTCCCCTTTTTAAAATAAAAGTTTTATTGCTCTTAACAGCAACCTAAGTTAACAGATAACAGCATCTCCTTCTTTCTGGGAAAATGTGTTAGTACTTGCAAAGAAATAAACATGGTAGCAACATCATTTTCCTTCCAATCCCGGTTCTAGTTAAGAGCAGCAAAATATAATGCTGGAAATTTCCATCCTCTCATAAATGGCCAGTCCAATAAAGTTTCTCTGCATTTTCTCCACTATTTTTGAATATGCCTAGTGAACGCAGATATCGATTGATTCCGATGATTTCAAAATGACATTAATTGGCCGACAGATTAATCCGTCTATCACTAATGTAAACTCATGGATCGGATTACTGAAAAAAACTGTTTTTTTGCAGCTATTGGATTATTAAGTGCACGTAAACAACTTGATGTTACCTTCAAAACCAATACACTTGCCTGAGTGTCGGTGTAAGGGCTAAAAAGCTTTCTGAATTGACAAGCCATGTAGGCAAATAGAGAGGCCTCTATCCTGATTGGTTGGTTGTTTGTGACATGTCATTTGTGTTTTTTTGTTTTTTTTCTGGAGCAGTAACAGACAAACATTTGGCCTCTGAGTAGCTATTTTATTGACAAATTCTGTACTGTGAGGAAAATGTTTGAGTTCTTTTATAAAGCGTCTTAAAATTGCTGACCACACCTTTAATGTGTTAGAATACCTTTAACGGCAATAACAGCACAGTCAGTCACAACTTGTGAAAGTGTTTATATTCAAACTATAAGGAGGAAATGTGCTTATTAATGCCTTATATTTCCATTATTAGAGCTGTAGATTAATGTAGTAACTAACCTTATAGCTTTTTGGTTGACAGTTTCTGTGAAGTTAATGTTTTTTTGTTTCTGTGTACGTTTCCAGGCTCAGCAGAGTAACCTGGTGCATGTAGCTAGGAGCCTAGGTCGTGCTGTTCCCCTCTCGTCCCAGCTTATCCTTGCTCCCACAGCTACTGTGACTGCCCTCCAGTCAGACACCAGTGCAACCAGTAATGCCCAGTCTGCATCTGCCCAGGTATACACACCAGCTGCAGCAGGTTCCCATTTATGGTTCTTTTTTTTAAAGTTGTCCTGACTCCTGCACTCAAACTGTGCACTTCTGTAACGAGTTCCAATAATCGTGTCTGCTAGGTACAGAACCTTGCCATTCGAAGTCAGCAGGGGGCGACATCCTCCTCTCAGGCTACAGCTCTGCAGGCCCTTAGCCTTAAACAGGCTCCTGTTTCCATCCAGCCCACTCCACTTATAAAGACCACTAGCCAGAGTGCCTCCAGCTCAGGGACCATCGCAGGGAAAGGTGGGCTCTCTGCACCCGCTTCAGATGGAGGTAAAAAGCCAGAAAATGGAGGAGAGATGGAGGTCAAGGCAGTGAATATGAGTCGCAGTGTCACATCCTCTCAGCCCCTTATTGCACCAGGTAAGAGTAACGAAACTACTACTGAAAATACGAACATTGAGAGCATAGAGTGAGCAAACAAAGAGATGCAACCAGTTCTTTGTCTATGAAAGTATTTAACATGACCTTAATTAAAAACTACAAACTATAAGAAATAATTAGCATATTATTCCTGGTTAAATTATGTGTTTTGTTGATTTTAGAAATGAAGTTAGAGCTGCTGTGTTGTGGATGTTGGTTTATGCTGGTCAGTGCTGATCTGGTGCTGGTTTTTATTTTTACTAATTGCGATGAACCATTAACAAACAATAAGTTGTGGGAAGTTATAAAAAGCTCTAGTGTGAGTGTAGAAAGTAGCCCAAAATTCTGCACCTGACAAGGGGTGAACAAACGTTTAGATAAAACTCTGTTGGCAAATATTGACACCTATGGCTGAGAATCAAGGAGTGTACTGGATCTTCACTCGGGGTGGGAAGAGGACATTCGTCTTTTGTCTTGCCAGTCATCATGAACTAGCCAGTGAGCCATGAGCATCTGTGGCCTCGTGTGCAGATCTAAGCAATGAATGCTCTCCTCCCATGGGTTCAGTGGCCCTGTGACAATTTGTGTATATGGCTTGATGTCTCTTAGTGGAAACATTCAGTAACAGCATCTTTCCAAACCCTATGTGTGATGGTGGTACGTGATGTATTTTTGTCTGTAAAGCTGATGAATAGCCCGACATGTTTGGCACAGCAAAGATCATAGTAATTAGGTGGTGAGCTTTTTGTGTGTTAAATAAGGTCGAATGCTTTGTAGGACAGTGTTTGGTGTGTTAAGACTTGTGGCAGTTGGTGAGAGGGTGATTCTGTACTCACATAAGACATCACAAGCATTGTTTCATGATTTGAGCTTTGTGACATGGCGCATAGAAGATGGGTACACTCTGATCATAAAGGGATGGACATGGTCAGCAATAGGGGCGTAATGATACACCGATTCTATTCACGATACTGAGTTGACGATTCGATTTTCTCACGATTATCAATTATACATTTGACAAACGATATATATATATATATATATATTTTTTTCCTTTCCTGAAGTGTAAACAATGCAAAACAATGCACATTATTCTTGTATTAGGTTTTAAACAAACGAAAAAAAAAGCGTTAGTCCTTTGCGATGAAAAGATTTTAAGTAACTTGAAACATAAATATCTAAGTGCCATCTTAAATTGAAAATCACAGTAAAACCACGAGCTCACTGTGCTCCAGTTTCCATTGCAGAACGGAAGTATGATGTATATGACATCTCCACTATGCACATTTTTGCATCTTGATGCATCTTGACACAGTTTGTTGTTACACTCATAGTCAGCAACAATGCTCAGGAGGGCTGTGGCATTTGAAAGAGGCTCGATTTGGTATTAAGGGCCCCAGAGAAAATGGCAAGAGAATGTGCCACTATCCACCACACCACCACCGCCAGCCTGAAGTGTTGATACAAGGCAGGATGGATCCATGCTTTGAAATTGTTCAACGAGCAGATGAACAGGTGTATGTAATGAAGTGGCTGGTGAGTGTATGCTTTTAGCAGTGAGGCAGAGAAGCCACCTCTCTTACTGAACAATGAACACAGTCTTATTAGAGACATGGGTGTAGTTGTTATGGCAGAAACCTGCAGAGACAGCCTGTACCCCTTGGGACATTTGTTTTTCTGGATTTTAGGACCGCCTTTGGTGTGCACTGAGATAACGGGTCATTACCAAAGCTTACACACTTGGCTGCACAGACTATCTAATATGTTTAATTGTATTTTATGGTGATGAAGTGCGCTATGTTTTTAATTTAACTGAAACAGCTTGTCACATTGTGAATGTCACACTGTGCTTCATTCAGTGACTCCAAAAGTACTGGTTCTCCTCTATAGTTTGCTTAGGTGTTAGTGCCGGTTCGGAATCATAAGCAGCAGACTGATATTTAAAAATGTTATTTCATATAGTTCCCCACTGAAAGTTTACTAATGTCACGGGGGAAGTCTGAAGCTTTCCGCCAGTCCATAAGAGTCTTGTAACTGCATCACCCGACCTTCACTTTGCTGATTCTTGCCTCTGAGCCACAGGAGCTGCATTGTGTGTTCATTCATTCATTTTCCATCCCCGCTTCATTCGGTTCAGTTTGGCCTAACTGGCATCGCAAGGTGCAAGGCAAGAACCAATCCATCACAGGACATGCAACCAGGGATATTTTAAAGCGACCATTTGACCTACCGCATGGCTTTGCAATGTGCAAGGAACCCAGAGTATCTGGAGGAAACCCATGCAGACATAGGGAGAACATGCAAACTCCTTACAGGAGGAGTTCACTTAGTACTTCAGTGTAGAAGCCAAATGGTGTTACTGCATGTTAACATTTTAGCTATTTGATTTTAGAACAGATAATACAGTGGGGCAAAAAAGTATTTAGTCAGCCACTGATTGTGCAGGTTCTCCTACTTAGAAAGATGAGAGAGGTTTGTAATTTTCATCATAGGTACACTTCAACTATGAGAGACAAAATGAGGAAAAAAAATCTAGGAAATCACATTGTAATATTTTTAAAGAATTTAATTGTAAATTATGGTGGAAAATAAGTATTTGGTCAATAACAAAAGTTCAACTCAATACTTTGTAACATAACCTTTGTTGGCAATGACAGAGGTCAAACGTTTCCTGTAAGTCTTCACCAGGTTTGCACACACTGTAGCTGGTATTTTGGCCCATTCCTCCATGCAGATCTCCTCTAGAGCAGTGATGTTTGGGGGCTGTTGCTGGGCAACACGGACTTTCAACTCCCTCCACAAATTTTTTTGATGGGGTTGAGGTCTGGAGACTGACTAGCCACTCCAGGACCTTGAAATGCTTTGTACGGAGCCATGGTTGAGTTTTGAGTCTGAACCCGGGGAGAATGCGGGGGGGGCGCGCGCCAGGAGAGCCTAGAAAGGCTGCGCGCGCGTAGGCCTCAGGAGGCGGTGACCTTAGCGCGCAAGGCACATTCTTGACCTAAGGAAACGCGGAGCTGAGCCGCAGAGGGATAGGGTGAAGGGGGAGAGGTCCGGGACCTCAGGAGAAGAGGGAAGTCTGGGGGTTAAGCAGAGGCGAACAGCGCGCTCCCCAGGAGGGAGTCTAGGAGGAAGGCGTAGGACCACGCCGAAAGGTCGAAATGACAGGGAGGAGGTTTATGTGAGTATTGACTGTTTGAGGACTGTGGAACTGTCTTTGAGGCTGTGGGACAGTGTCTTTTATACAGATTAACGATGTCCAAAACCGTGCCATTAATTCAGGTAACGAATGGGAGGACAGAAGCAGCGTTCTTAAAGAAGAAGTTACAGGTGTTACAGGTCTGTGAATCCAGAAGGAAATCTTGGTTGTTGTGTGGGTGACCCCCCAATACTTATTTTCCACCATGATTTACAATTAAATGCTTAAAAAATTCTGCATCGCGATTTCCTGGATTTTTTTTTTCCTCATTTTTGTCTTAATAGTTGTAACTCAAATTACAGACCTCTATCATCTTTCTAAGTAGGAGAACTTGCACAATCAGTGGCTGACTAAATACTTTTTTGCCCCACTGTATATAGGGTTTACATTTATATTCATGTTATTTAGCAGACGCCCTTTTCCAGAGCCACTTACAACTGAATCAGCCTGATATTGTGTGTTTAAGGCCTTGCTCCCAACAGTGGCAGCTTGGCAGAGGTGGGATTTGAACCCTGGACTAGAGTCCAGTACCTTAACCACTAGGCTAAAGAGTATCACCAGTCATGATGTCTGTTCACATGAATGTGTGTGGTATGGGCTGATAGGACACACATATTGCATTAATGTTTTGCATAGTGTGGTCATAGTGGGTTGGCTTATTAACTGACTGATGCTTCCACCTTTTAAAGCAGCCCACTGCCATTTATTTTCTATGGTTGGTCAAATCTGACCAGAACACACATGTGATAAATGCCTAAAGTCTGTTAAACTAGTTATTATTAAATGTGTGATTATATCCAATGTCTGGACAAAATAGTGAAGCGTTATGCAGCTCTGAGGACAGAAACCACAGATATGCAGAGGTGGCAGAAGTATACACATTCTTTTCATAGCGAAAGTACTACTAATGTGATAAAAACACTAAAGTAAATGTTGAAGTATGGCTTATATATTTTACTGAAGTAGAAGTATATGTAGAAGTGCAGTACCAGTCAAATGTTTGGACACCACCTCACCCAGTGTTTTTCCTTATTTTGTAATGTTTTCTATATTTGTAGATTAATATTGACGACATCACAACTGTGAGGGAACACATGGAATCAAGTAGTAAACAAACCAGTATAAGTTTTATACTTTAGATTCTGTATTTCAACCATTTGCACAACAAAACTGAAACTCACTTGTTAATTGAAACCCTTTCCAAGTGATTACCTTTGTAAAGCTGATTTGAGAGAATGCAAAGAGTGTGCAAAGTTGTCATCAAACAAAAGGTGGCTACTGAAAATCTGTTTAATACATTTTTTGTTTACTACATAATTCCATACATGGTCCTTCATAGTTTTGATGTCTTCAATATTAATATTAAATGTAGGAAATAATAAAAATATAGAATAACATTGAATGAGTCCAAGTTATGTCCAAACTTTTGACTGATACTGTTTATGCCACTAAATGTGCTGAAAGTAAAAGCATTTCTTTAAAAATCCTGTATAACTAAACAGGGTGTCTTTTATTGGGTGCAAAAGGTACACATCCTTGACACTGAGGATACGTAATGGTTTGTACTACATGAATCATCTGCAAAAATCAAACAAATGACATCAGCTAACCAAAACAGTAATGGATTAAAAAACCTTTTCAGATATAGGGAACCAAAATGAACAAAATACTTAGAATGTATATAAATGCTACTAAATGCTGCATAGCTACACATACCAGTATTTAGTAATGCAGTATATCCTGATCAACAATGGTATATCAGATATTTATATGATCAACAATCAGTATATTTTAGTCGAACAAACTAGCAGTTTTTATTTATGTATTTAGTTATTTTTTTGGGCAGTTCTTCTTTAAAACAGGGTGGCTCGGTGGGTAGCATCATCACCTCACAGCAAGAAGGTCCTGGGTTCGATCCCCAGGTGGACCATGTCCTCCCAGGGTTCTCTGGGTGCTCTGGTTTCCTCCCACAGTCCAAAGACATGCATTAGGTTAATTGATTAGTCGAAATTGGCTTGATCTGAGTGTGTATATATGACTAGCTTTGAAGTAACCTTGTGTACCGATATAACACTGTTCTGTCTGAACGCTTGGGCATACTTGACGCTTCTGAAGTAGCCTATTCTCTGAAATTTTGAGCTGTCTGAGTAGCTTTGAGATCTCATAGATGGATCTCATAAATGTATCTTGAAGAGCTCCTTCAAGATAGTGAAGTGTGGTGCGTGGTGAGCTCAAGTTCCAACAATTGAGAGCTGTAAGACTGATGGTGGTGGCTTTGCGTATGCCACCTCTGGCATCAACAAGGCACAGCTGTGATGTCATTCGCGCAAACATACTCCCTTTCGTGTTTCTTAAAAAGACACAATTCAGTGCTAAACAGCACAATTACAACATCACAACTACCAGCAGTTTGCAACCAGCTAATTAAAGCATGAATATGGACCTGGAACAAAAGTGTAGGTTATGATTTGGTTAGGTATCCAGAATGCATATGCACACTGTGCCTAGTGTAGTATTTACTGTGCTTATTGCAAAGCGCATATGCAAAAGCCTCTCACTCATCATTTGCTGTGTTGTCTAGGACTATTATTTCAATGAAACCCTGAGGATGCTTTACGTAAACAGCAGTGTAAACGTTTTAGTGTAAAAGCAATTCTTTCGATGGAGAAACCGAAAGAAAACTGAAATGCTGTGTGTGTGTTCCTGTGTTTTGCACAATTCATTGTAATTCCATTATATTTCATCACATCTCTGTGACTTGCTCTTTAGCAAAGTAGTTCACATGTGCCTTTGCTTAAAAGTGAGGACGGAAAGTCTGGGGTTTTCCAGGGCCGGGTTCTGCAGTGTAGAGATATTAACTCATCAGCACCCTTTCTCTCAGAAACAGAGAGGGGAATTGAACTGGATAGACTCTGAATTTATCCCACACCATCCACAAGATGGAAAAAATGTTTGTTAGTAAGAGAGGCTCTCAGTTTCTTGTATCTGACTATCAGCAGAGGAAGCAGGGCTGTTCTGAACACCACATTCCCCACCACATGTACATAAAAACAAATAATCACATCCAGTCACACACTAACTATCCAGCTTGTCAATACTGCAGTGTCTAGTGGTGATTTCGTACAATACAGCTTGTGCTGATGAAGGTTGGAGTCACACTGAGCCGACCACGTATTTAAACAGAATTTCCAGCAAGTTGTGCACTCTCAGACGTATTACCAGCACAAACGGGTCTGATTTCCATTGCCTTTTAATTGGATACAGTTGTTTAATTCCAAACTAACACCGGGATTCCAGCAAAACTTGATCAGATGCTTTTCTTATTATAAAAGCAATCCTTTAAGCATTCCACTACCTCAGAAAAGGTGTAAAATGGCATACTATTGGCTTGGGTGATGTACCTGAAAGAATGTATATTTGGCCAGCAGACTGATACTAATACATTATTTACCATGCTTTATTTGTTAGTAGAGGTTGGTGAATACTACTTGTAACACCATCCACAAGACTGGGTGATAACGCCTCCCTCCCCTCTGGTTGACTGAGCGTGCCATGCGACATTAACTTTCCCACATGAGGACACACGAACCCACAGCGACTCTGTTTACTGGACTAAATAATGGCGATACTCACTGATATTCTCTGTTATTACATACATTTATTAGGTATACTATCGTCTTATAGTTTTGTATTCCGCATGTTATCATACTCTTCATAACATTGTGGTTTCTTTCATTTAATGTAGTACATATTTTTATATTTAGCTTCTGTGTATTTAAACTATTACCGTATTTTCCTGGCTATAAAGCGCACCGGGTTATAAGGCGCAATATCAATAATCGGCTGCTAACGGATTTATTTTCATACATAAAGCGCACCGGGTTATAAGACGCATTAAATGAAACAAAACTCTTAAGTTCCGTCGGAAGCTCAGTTTGGTCTTTACCTGGCGCAGGGCGTCTTCTTGCTTCCTCCACTTCCGTATCATTGATTCGTTAATGTTGAATTCTCTCGCAGCTGCTCTATGACCATGTTGGACTGATAGCGTTGTGTTTGAAATCCGCTTCGAAAATAAATGAATGAATGCACACACCCTAATGCTGAAGCACATACCGTATTACTCCGCTATGCTGCGCACTACGGTGGCCGTAAGCTTCGTAACTTACCAAGGCCGTGCTAAAACTTTTTGACAGATCTATGAGCGCCGTGTACCATCTACAATCGGTTCTAGGTCAGAAGGCTCAACCAGAATTAATTCATACATACATACAAACGCACCGCATTTTAAGGCGCACTGTCGATTTTCGAGAAAATTAAAGGATTTTAAGTGCGCCTTATGGTCCGAAAAATACGGTACTATAAACGTATTACATGGGTAACTTAACATATAATTTGATTCTTACATATAACATTTAAGCTGCCCAGGGAGGTTGGGTCAGTTTTTAGTGTTGGTCCTTCCAAGGTTTCTTCCTTATAACAGTTAGGGAGTTTTCCCTGTCCCTTTTCCTTTCCCTTTCCACCTGCCCTAGGCTTGCTCAGTTTGGGCTGTGGACCTACATAGTTGTGAAGCCGCTTTGGGACAATACGCTGTTGTAAGAAGCATTATACAATACATAAGTTGTCTGAATTATTTATCTTATGTGGCAAGTTTGAATTTAAAGGTGTGGTTTTGCCTACAGTATTCTATCAGCATAGTAACTTGCATAGAACAGATGCTTCATTTTCTGTATCAATGGTATTTACTCATTTCAACTCATCATGCACCATTTTAGACAAATTTACTCAAGACGCATCCTTACCTTGTCTTATTCTTGTTTTAATTCGTACATATTACCGTATTTTTCGGACCATAAGGCACACTAAAAAATACTTTAATTTTCTCAAAAATCGACAGTGCGCCTTAAAATGCAGTGCGTCTAATGTATGAATTAATTCTGGTTGTGCTTTCTGACCTAGAACCGATTGTAGACGAAATCATAAATCTGTCAAAAAGTTTTAGCACGGCCTTGGTAAGTTACGAAGCTTACGGCAACCGTAGTGTGCAGCATCGCGGAGTACTACGGTATGTGCTTCAGCATTAGGGTACGTGCATTCATTCATTTATTTTCGAAGCGGATTTCAAACTGAAAGCTATCAGTCACGCAGTACAACATGGACATTGAGCAGCTGCGAGAGAATTCAACATTAACGAATCAATGGTACGGAAGTGGAGGAAGCAAGAAGACGCCCTGCGCCAGGTAAAGAAGACTAAACTGAGCTTCCGACGGAACTTAAGAGTTTTGTTTCATTTCATGCGTCTTATAACCCGGTGCGCTTTATAGCCCGGAAAATACGGTAGTTAAATGTCATATTTACTCCCTTACAAGCTGTAGAAGCATAAAGATAACTGCAGCAATCAAGGACTAAGAAATGTGTATGAAAAATGTTTTTATTTCTGTTTGTATATTCACCAGCGTACGCCCAGATTCAACCTCAAGCTCTGATCAAGCAGCAACCCCAGCAGTTTGTCATTCAACCCCAAGCCCCGCCCACTCCGCGAATTCAGTCCCAATTACTGCAGACGGCCTCCATCCAGCCTCACCCACAGACTGCTTCGCTTAGCATTCATAGCTCTATCCAGAGCTCCTCAACAGGAGGTCCTGTCCCCGTCCTGCCCAAACCACCCATTCTCGGCCAGAGCTTGGCTCCAAGCCAACAGGCCACTATCTTTCATTCTACAGTGAGCCAGCACTCAGGCCTGGGTCAGTCCAAAGCTCAACCTGTCCAACTCACAGCAATCAACCTACAGATCCAGCCAACCCACAGCCAGGTATGCTGCTGCACCAGTCTCACTGAGCAAACAACAAATGGTTCATTAGTAATGGTTCATCACATCATTATTTATTTTTTACCCCATTACTAGCCCCAAATTCCCCCATCCCTACTTATTTTGGAATGTGTTGCAGACCTGAAATGCAGCAATGGATGTTTTTTAACAAATGAAATTAAGTTAACCAGACAAAACATGAAATATCTTGGCGTCATACTATCTGCAATGAAATGAAAGTCAATGTAAGAGACAATGGGTTTTTTTTATTTTATTTTTTTTATTTTTTTTTGTTTTTTTTTAATTATGCATTTTCCAAACTGTCAGTTGTGGTTGTGTATATGTACTAGGGCTCTGTTTTTGAATGCTGTTAACTGTAGGTTTTCCGTTTTGTTCACCTGTCACATGCTTTACTAATTCTCTTTGTCCCATCTCAGGCCTCCAGACTTGCTCAAGACAGTTTAGATAAGCCCACGTCTTTGGTAATAAGAGAGATTTGCCCGCAGCTGAATACACAGGTGCCCACATGTACCCCATCCCAGGAAACCAACCCTCCAGTGCCACCTAAAGCTGACGCAGGAGCTTCCACGGGTCAAACACAAGGTATGGAGGTCCACAATTCTATAATTAACTGGTATCTGGTATCTGGGAAATCTTGGTTCAAGTGATACCAATGACAGGACATGCCAAGCATGAGCCACACACTTGGTATAGGCTATACTTACCAACCACTTTAATAGGAACTTTATTAGAAACTGCTTAGTCATGTTCTTATAAAGCCACAGCCCGACCAACAGTGTTCTGTTGCTGTCCAACACAAATTGAACAAGCTGAACCAAAACTATTTATTCTGTATTGAAAAGCAGTAATGCTACTGGACTTTATATCATCTTCCTGACACAATGCAAACTACCATGTCACTACCACGCCCCTGGCACGGTGGCTTGGTGGATAGCACCACTGCCTCATAGCAAGAAGGTTCTGGGTTCAATCCCAGAGTAGGGCTGCCTGGGACTTTGTGTGGAGTCTGTATGCCCTCCCTTTGTCTGCATGGGTTTACTCTGGGTGCTTTGGTTTCCTCCCACAGTCCAAAGACATGAGTGTTAGGTTGATTGGTTATGCTAAATTGGCATTGACTTGAGTGTATATATATATATGATTAGTCTTGACGTAACCTTGTGTATAGAAGCAGCCTTGTGTGTGTCTGTCACTGAAATGGTCACTGATGCTGATAGCAACATTAAATAAACAAGCAAACAAAACCAGATAAGACAAGCAAATGGTTTTTTTTGGTCAATGATCACAGTTCCAAGGGTGCCAATGATTCTGAAGCTGGCTGTGCATTTTTTAAAGATCATACACCATACAGACAGTTTGTGGACAACCAAAAATGACATCCAAAACATTAGAATTAGTGCGGTGTTTGCCTCCCACATCTGCTGCTACACCAGCCTTTGTTCTTCTAAAAGGGCTTTCCACTCGATTTTGGAACGTGACTTTGAGGTTGGCTTCTGATGTTGGACAATAAGCCTTGGCTCACTTTTAGAATTCCAGTGCATTTTCAAGGTGTCTGATGGAGATCAAGGTTCTGTGCAAGACAAGAAAGTTCTTAATGTTGGTAAACCAACTCTATAGACTCTGATTAAGGACAGCAGTGCAGGAAGTTGATGAAGTGACTTGTTGGATGCAGAAGTCTAGAAATGTGTCATATTGAGAATCCCTGGGGAATCAACCCATTCTACTGCCACTGTTTGTCTATATTGAATTCAGAACCATATTCTTTATATTATGAATGTGTTACAAGGGAGTGTTGCTGAAATAGCAGAGCTCAATCATTAGAAGGGATGTAATCATTTGTCTTTATAGTGTAATTGCAGTTATTTGTGATGATCAGTTAGATTCAGTGTTTGTGAACGAACAAGTCAACCCTACATTTCTCTTTAAATGTATATGTTTATATGTATTTTTGCTTTCCTGCTGTTACATTGGTGTTGATCCTCCTTAAAGCTACCATAGACAATGTAGCCTGTATTCTGGATTCTGAGTTTAAGCAAGACGCTCAAAGATACACACAGTGCTATTGTTCAGTAGACACTGCGAACCACATTGGTATCTAAAAATAAAGCTAAACCTCGGTCCCAGTGTTCCAAAAGCATCTTAAAGTTACGAGTCACTTAACGGGTCGAATGAGCGTTAATTAAATGTTAAATTCACAGGCAGGAGTGTGACGGAACGTTCCGTTTAGAATGTATTATAAGCATTAGAGGTGTGTGGCCAAAGCGAAACATGTGTTTATTCTTTCAGAAAAATGGAGTGGTGATTCAGAGAATGTCACAACCACAGCTGCAGGAAAGAAGAATATTAGTTTCTTTTCCTCCCACACAGAGAACCGGATTTGTTATGATGTATGTGTGTGCGTGTGTGTGAGCGCTCCTTTGGGAAGCTGAAGGGGTGGTGAGCTAGAGCAGGAGAGCGAGTTTCCCATGAAACAGGAGGCTGGGTGCA
This sequence comes from Ancistrus triradiatus, assembly GCA_025084515.1. NCBI lineage: Eukaryota > Metazoa > Chordata > Actinopteri > Siluriformes > Loricariidae > Ancistrus > Ancistrus triradiatus. The sequence continues at coordinate 22,791 of JAJAGP010004782.1, forward strand.
GTTCTTTTGAGTCAGGCAGGGAACAGAAGTGGCTAGCAGTGCTGCTGGAGGATTTCATGAGCAGTCTTTCATGTAGAGTTACAAGAGGAGATGAGAGCACTTGGGCACTTCCAGATTGAACGGGAAACTAAGCAGGTTTTAGCCGACCTTGGTGAGCTGTTTATCTTGTTCTGTGTTATTTTCAGGTGTTGTGTTTGATGAGAGATGTTCCTTTCTAATGCAGCATGTGAGCGAGATGATGAGATTGTTGTATTTGTTGGTGTCTCACTTGGTGAAATCTATGCTAAAGTAAGGCATCACATGCAGTTTGGCTCACAGACATGGATACTGTATCAGGCAGATTGAAATAAAGTGGGAATTAAAATTTCGATTAGGAGACTAACGATTAGATGAATTAGTGACTGACTTGGTCTGTGGTTTGAGTCATGGGGACTTGTCTTGAAGTTTTGGGGACCACTCATCTGAGAGTCTTCATCACTACACATCAATTCAGTGACTTGGATTCTACTAGACAGTTTTGAAGCAGGTGCACAGTTGCTGTGGAGATGAGCATGCTGTGGCTTTTTCGCACAGGTGCAGTGGAGAGCCCGAGCACAGCCGCCATGACCCCACGAGGAGAGAGCGATCTGGCTAATGGTGAAAGCAAACCCCCTCAGGCCATCGTCAAGCCCCACGTGCTCACACACATCATCGAAGGATTTGTCATTCAGGAGGGAGCCGAACCGTTTCCCGTGAGTCCTGTATACTGATGTCCAAAAAGCCAAAAACACAAACACAGCAGCTGTTGCATTTCACAAGTATACATTTATAGCATTTAGCAGATGGTGTTATCCAGAGCGACTTCCAATTCAAGCAATTGTGCTTTAAGGGTCTTGCTCAAGCACCCAACAGTGGCAGCTTGGCAGAGGTGGGATTTGAGCCCTGGATCTTCTGGTCCAGAGTCCAGTACCTTAACCGCTAGGCTACCACAGTCCTGGTCAATGACCAGAACAGAGTTGTTTAGGTGCAGGAGAGCATAATTGCTTTTGCAGAAAATGTGAGATGGCCCAGTTCCCACCCACACATAGCACTTACATCTGGCCAACATTCTACCAGGAGAAAAATATACTAATGTACACACATGGATCTTGATGTGGACTTAATATTTTATGGGACATGGTATAGAGCAGATCTTTGATGCAGACCAAAAAGATGAATCAGTTTTACCCCAAATATAGATGCCACACCAGATGTGGACCTGGTTGGCTGCATTTTGGCCAATATAACCGGGAAGGGCATTGAATTAAGTAATGGGAAAGTGGGAAATCTCATTCATAATTCATTCACAGCATTTAGCAGAGGTCCTAATTTTAGAGCCACACTAACTTGAGTTGAGGAGCAACTGCCTTCCTTAAAGTTCCCAACAGTGATTGCATGTTACTGGAATCTGAATGTACAGTCGCCTGAATAGTAACCTTTATCCCTCAACCACCAAATCCTTTATCAACAGCTGCAGAGATCGCTAGTTCGATCCCGATCTCTGATTCTGCCTGTGTGAAGTTTGCATGTCCTCCACATGTCTGCATGGGTTTACTTAAGGTACTTCGGTTTCCTCCCACATCCCAAAACCGTGTTGTTAATTGGTCACTTTGTATTGGCCTGCTGTTAATGTGGCTGACTGGAGCTGATGTGGCCTTGTTCCTGTCACTAATGGCTGTTGATGCAGAGGGTGATCTGAATTTTAAAAAGCCCATAAAATAAAAAGCCTTTATCCACTGTAATACATTCGGTGTTGGTATAGTCTTGTGAAATAGATGTTGAAATAATTTAGTAATTTGATGAATGTTTGGGCAATTAAGGTTGTTCAGTTGTACTTGCATGACTGCGAAATGCAACTTTAACACAACTGAAGTAGTGGCAACACAGACCAGATTTTGGCCATCTGTGGAACCACATGTTGCAAAATTCGACCAAATGCAGCCCATCTGAGCTTGAACACCCTGTCCTGTAGAAGCACTGCAATTTTGTACTTTCAGCAATACCAAAGATATTATGATACCAAAAAGACTGGGAACGTGCACTGTGAGTGGGCATGGCTCCCTCTCTTGGCTGTTCATGGTAAATCCTTGCTTGGAAAAACAACATTGTCATTACAAACCAAGTATTCTTATATACAGGATATTGATCACAATGCTAATGAATCCATTTGGAAAGAAAGCAGTTTTTACAAGTATTAACATTTTCTAAGGCCACCATAAGATTAGATACATCATTTACATTTAACACATTTGGCAGACGCCCTTATCCAGAGCAACTTGCAACTGGTACCGTCTTGCACTTCAAGCAGTGGTGGGCTTGGGTCTTGCTCAAGGACCCAACAGTGGCAGCTTGGTGGGAGCTTGGTGGGATTTGAACCTTATTTTTCAGTCACTTTATTAGAATGCAACCAGAAAATACAGGAAATCTGTATACAGTGGCAAGCTTTTAGTGTGACCTTACACATGAGCAACAGCAGCATCTGGCTGCGTCATCAGGATGCCACGTTGATCCTCCTAGTCTAAAAAAGCTTTTATTCTTTTTTTGGAAGGGTAACAGCCGAGAAACCATTATATAATACTTTTTATATGTACGCACTGTGATTGCAGGTGGAGAGGTCTCCGGTTCCAAGTGACAGCCTTAAGAATGCAGAGCAGCAGCCTTCAGACCCAAACAAAACCCCACTCAGTAATGCGCCCAACACTACTGACTCTGAGCCTGAGGAACCCACACAGCAAGGTATAAACTACACCTTTTTAATGTTTGCAAATGCATTGTTTTGCATGCACTTTCTGTTCTACAATGAATAACTGCACAATGACTTACTGAATTACTGAGCTACTTATTTTTTTGTAGTGCAATCCATATCAAATTCACATCAGCAAATAAATACAAATAATCACGTCTTTTGGAAATTCTCCCCAAGGGTTGAGTTTAAGGTTTCTTAAAGGTGTTTTTACAGGTACAGTGATATTAAAGATACCTGCTTTGTTCTCAGGTTCAGCTGTGAGGGATGAAGAGGACGCAGAGGAGCCCAAGCTGACATGCGAGTTGTGTGGCTGGGTTGACTTTGCCTACAAATTTAAAGGCTCTAAGCGCTTCTGCTCGGTGGTGTGTGCAAAAAGGTAAGGGTTCTTATCAGGTTAAACATCAGTTGTGGAAAGAAACTCCTGTATTCATTTAGTAAACATCATTTGTGTCACTCATCACCAGGTACAACGTTGGGTGCACAAAGAGGATTGGTCTCTTCCATCCTGACCGGGCCAAAACCGCCGTTCGATGGAGACGCAGGGCAGAGAGTCGAGGTCGCAGAAGTACAGAGGCAAAGAAACAGGTTAATGAACTTCAAAACAGACTACTTAAAACATGATAACATTTAATTCCACAGAGTGGAGCATATTGCTTTAACTGCAAAATCCTAGCAAGTAAAAAAACAAAAACGTAAATCCACTGTATTATGATTAGAGATATGCGCTGTTCTACCTCCATCCGATCAAAGTCAGTTCACTTTAATGGCCGAGGTCTTAAAGTATAATAAATTATAGTATTAAATAAAAATCCGTCTTATGACTGGTCACAGCAAAAGCCAATCAATTCTGCGGATCCACGATCAGAGGTTGGAGTTTAAGAGCAGAAGTCTGCCATTCACACGAAAGCTCACTACGTTTACATTTACAGCATTTAGCAGATGCTATCCAGAGCGACTTACAATTGATACAGTCTTACAATCCAAGCAATTGTGGGTTAAGGGTCTTGCTCAAGGACCCAACAGTGGCAGCTTGGCAGAGGTGGGATTTGAACCCTGGACCTTCGGTCCATAGTCCAGTACCCTACCGCTAGGCTACCACCGGTCATGTGCTCTCTTGCTCGTTAGCTCACGTTTGGACTTGGACTCTGGGTCTAACTGATGTGTTCAAGGACTTTCTTGTGCACAAGTCACTCAAGTTTGTGTATGACTTCTGCTACTTATTTGTAACAGCTGTAAATGGTGTTCATCAAGTGTGGTGTGTGCCTGTCCTATTGTCAAAATAGTACTCCTTTGTTTGATCCCGCACTACTGTATATTCTCTGTAAGCTCTAAAACTATATAAACTGGTTCAACATTCACTTGTTGCACTCTTGTGGAAATATTCGTTATATTTACATTACACTAGCCTAAAAAGACTGAGAGGACTGTGGTATTGTCTGGTCATTGTCCATTTCGGTCAACGATCTTTAGCAAAAACTGCAGACGAGCAGGCAGCAATGTTCTTTTTGGAGAGCAGTGGCTTTCTCCTTGCAACCCTGCCATGCACACCAATTGTTGTTCAGTGTTCTTCTGATGGCGGAACTCGTGAATATTAACATTAGCAAATGTGAGGAGAGAGGCCCTTCAGTGTTTAGAAGTTACCCTGGGGGTCCTTTGTGACATCGCAGCTGTCACACGCCTTGGAGTGATCTTTGTTGGTGACCACTCCTGGGGAGGGTAACAATGATCTTAAATTCCTCCATTTGTACACAATCTGTCTGACTGTGGATTGGTGGAGTCCAAAACTCTTTAGAGATGGTTTATAACCTTTTCCAGGCTGATGAGCATCAACAACTCTTCTCTGAGGTCCTCAGAAATCTCCTTTGTTCATGCCATGATACACTTCCACAAAAACATGTGTTGTGAAGATGGATCCCTGTTCTTTAAATAAATCTGGGTGCCCACTCACAACTGATTGTCATCCTATTGATTGAAAAACACCTGACTCTATTTCATTTTCAAATTAACTGCTAATCCTAGAGGTTCACATACTTTTTCCACTCGCTATATGTAATATTGGATCATTTCCTCAATAAATAAATGACCCAAGTATAATATTTTTGTCTCATTTGTTTAACTGGGTTCTCTTTTATCTACTTTTAGGACTTGTATGAAATCTGATGAGGTTTTAGGTTGTTTAAATTGTTTCTAAATAAATGAAATCATGCATGTGTGTTCCTACAGAGACTCTCTGTGTCCCAGCAGTCTCAGGGAGAGTCCGTGTCCTCGCCGCTCCCCTCGCAACCCAGTCAGGGAGAATCCAGCCCCTGCTCAGACATTTCCAGCTATGAGGAGCCTCCCTCTCCTCTGTCTGCAGCCAGTTCGGGACCTGTGGTGCCACCCCGAGGGTTAGCGACTCCTGATTTGGAAGAGGTTCCTACGCTCAACCAGCATTTCCTGCCGTGTGACCCTACAAAGTGGAATGTGCAGGAGGTGTTCGAGTTCATTCGCTCGCTGCCAGGTCAGTGACTCACTGCATGCAGAGTGATGCTGAAAGCTGATGGTGGCAGTGAAGCCTTACTCTTCCAGCAGAACTTTTTGGTCAAAATGACAAATACATATAAATACACACAATTTGCAAACAAATAAAGTGCAAAATAGTCTGGCCTCATCTGCCCCATTAGCCCCGATAACCACCTCACACCATCTTGACATAACATCATAAGATTTTTACATATTCCTGTCCTTTCAGGAAAGAATCAGAACCACATTCTTTCTGACCAAAAGTTCTTTTAATCATTTTCTCCCAGGAATATATTTTTGACTTAACTGCCTTAATTTCCATGGCAGTTTCCATCCCAACATCTGAATGTTGCAGTAGAAATCGAGACTCATCAGACCAGGCAACGGGTTTCCAATCTCCTATTGTCCATTTTTGGTGAGGCCAAGCAAATTGTAGCCTACGTTGCCTGTTCTTAGCTGACAGGAGTGGCACCTGCTGTGGTCTTCTGCTGCTGTAGCCCATCTGCTTGAAGGTTAAATATGTGCATTCAGAGATGCTCTTCTGCATGCCTCGATTGTTACCAGTTTTTTTAGTTACTGTTGCCTTTCTATCGGCTTGAATCAGTCTGGCCATTCTCCTCTGACCTGTGGCATCAACATGGCATTTTTGACCAGAGAACTGCCACTCACTGGATATTTTTTCCTTTTTGGACCATTCTCTGTAAACCCTAGAGATGGCTGTGTGTAAAAGTCCCACTAGATCAGCAATTTCTGAAATACTACAACAGCCTGGCTATCACCAACAACCACGCCATGTTCAAAGTCACTTAAATCACCTTTCTTCCCCATTCTGATGCTCGGTTTGAACTTCAGCTGGTCATCTTGACCATGTCTACGTGCCTAAATGCATTGAATTAGTTTCATTCTTATATTTATCATCTACGCCGCCCAAGGAGGTTGGGTCCCTTTTTGAGTCTTGGTCCTCCCAAGGTTTCTTCCTCATAACACTTGGAGTTTTTCCTTGCCACTGTCGTCCTAGGCTTGCTCAATTTGGGATTGGACGTAGTTATTAGGAGATAATCTAAACTTGTAAAGTTGCTTTGAGACAATGCTCCATTGTAAAAAGCGCTATATAAATAGATCTGACTTGACTGGATTGGACTTGATTGAATTGCTGCCATGCGATCGGCTGATTAGATATTTGCATTAACAAGCAATTGAACAGGTTTACCTGATGAAGTGGACTGGGATGTATATTTTATATGCAAAGTGTACGTGAGTCAAAGTTTATATAAGCATATGAATCAGTTCAACTGCAGTCTGTGCAGACTTGTATCAGATTTGGTGCAAGTGTAAAAGATGAACAACCTAACAAAAGAAAAACAGATGTGTGCAGAAAACTAGCAGTTAATCTCGTATTGTGAACATTGGCTTAACCAATTTTCATATCATCAAACATTTCTTGTGACAAGTCTGTTGAAAATGTGCCACTACATATTTTTATTACATCACATACCCCCACTAAGGTTTGTGTACTTTTTTAAATCTTTATTCCTTTATAGTAGTGAATCAAACCCTGAAATGTGTGTATTTTGTTGTGAACATGACAGGCTGTCAGGAGATTGCGGATGAGTTCCGTTCTCAGGAGATTGATGGACAGGCCATGCTGCTACTGAAGGAGGACCACCTCATGAGTGCCATGAACATCAAGCTAGGTCCAGCGCTCAAGATTTTTGCTCGCATTAATATGCTCAAAGACTCTTAGCCTCAAAAGGCAATGTGAAAGCGAATGTGTGTGGATGCGAGTGTGTGTGAAGTCTTATTCCTCTAAGGTCTTCTGAAGTTGACCTCATGAATACAAATGCACTATAAAGCTTAAAAACATTACATATCGGTTCTAGTTCAAACTGCACTTCCTCACGGTCGCGAATGAAAAGAAATGGCAAGTCTATGAAGAACTGCACAAATAATAACTTTGGATATATTCCTTTGTACGGAAAAACAGTACCTTTGAACTGACACAGGGCTGAAAGATGGCTAAAGGTCCAAACTTTCACATTCAACACAAGCATGTAAAGCATTCAGCAGCCTGGGCTGTTCTACGTTTCGGTGTTTTATACCATGCCCCAGGTTTCCTCTTAATAACTGTATATTATTGTTTATTTCAGAAGTTATTTTATCTTTTTGTACATGGTTCTTTTATATAAGTATGTTCAAGTAAATTATTTGTGTGTGTGCGCGCAAGTGTGTCCAAGTTAAACCACAGAAATATGGTGCTAAACTGTATGGGAGTAACCAAATGATTTAGTCACCACAGGCTGCTGAGCATCAGTATAACTGCTTTTACGATTGGAAAGATGCTGTGGGTATTTTTTTCCAGAAATGCCTTTGCTGGTTGGGTTTCAACTGTTTGGAATCATTTCTCTCCATCCAAAGCACAGTTTAAAATGCTCTCCCTCACCGAAGTCTTTCTTGGAACTTTAAAATGAAAAAAATGTGCTCTTACATGTTGCCAGATTTGTCAGTGTGTGTGTGTTGCTAGACAGAATTGTAATACCGTCATGATTTCATTGGGCATGATTTGTGAAATGCCTTGTATTTATCGAATGGATTCAAATTGGTAATATAACATTTTTAAAAGAAAATGTATACGCTCTTTTTTTTCTCTTGGTCATCTTGTTTATAGGGTGTTCAAGTTGCACAGCAGCAATTCACAGCCTATCCCTGCAGTGATTCTGGTTCGATTCTTGCCCTTGCCTTTCAGCCAGGTCAGGAAGTTCACAGGTACGACTGGCCATAAGGGGAGGGACGGCTGGTTTTGGGGAGTTATCTCCAGGCATTGTGCATTGTGTTCTCCAGACTCCCCTGTGACCCTGACCAGGAAAAGTGGAGTTAACGTGGAGAAAAAAATTTATGTATTTTGTCTTTACAATAATTAGAAAAATATTGTGTTGCCTTTTACCCGTGTACAGTGGTGCAAAATAAGTATTTAGTCCAGTCACTGCAAGTTCTCCGATTTAGAAAGATGAGAGAGGTCTGTAATTTTCATCATAGGTACACTTCAACTATGAGAGACAAAATGAGAAAAAAATCCAGGAAATCACATTGTAGGATTTTAAAGAATTTAATGGTAAATCATGGTGGAAAAATAAGTATTGGTCACCCACAAAAAACCAAGATTTCTGGCTCTCACAGACCTGTAACTTCTTTAAGAAGCTCTTCTGTCCTCCAACTCGTTACCTGTATTAATGGCAACCTGTTTGACCTTGTTATCTGTATAAAAGACACCTGTCCACAACCAAAACAGTCAGACTCCAAACTCAACCATGGTCAAGACCAAAGTGCTGTTGAAGGACACTAGGAATAAAAATGTAGACCTGCACCAGGCTGGGAAGAGTGAAATCTACAATAGGCAAGCAGGTTGGTGTGAATAAATCAGCTGTGGAGCAGCAATTGTAAGAACATACAAGACCATGGATAATCTCCCTTGATCTGGGGGCCCACGCAAGATCTCATCCCGGGGGGTCAAAATGATCATGAGAACGGGTGAGCAAACATCCCAGAACTACATGGAGGGACCTGATGAATGACCTGCAGAGAGCTGGGGACCAAAGTAACAAAAGCTACCATCAGTAACACACTACGCCGAGAGGGACTCAGATCCTGCCTGCAGTGCCAGGCGTGTCCCCCTGCTTAAGCCAGTACATGTCCAGGCCCGTCTGAAGTTTACCGGAGAGCATATGGATGATCCACAAGAGGATTGGGAGAAGAATATATTTGGTCAGGATGAAACCAAAATAGAACTTTTTGGTAAAAACTCAACTCGCTGTGTTTGGAGGAAGAAGAATTCTGACCTACGCCATACCTACTGTGAAGCATGGGGGGTGGAAATATCATGCTTTGGGGCTGTTTTTCTGCATAGGGGACAGGATGACTGATCCGTGTTTAAGGGATGAATGAACGGGGCCATGTATCGTGAGATTTTAAGCCAAAACCTCCTTCCATCAGTGAGAGCATTGAATATGAACTTGGCTGGGTCTCCCAGCATGACAATGATCCCAAACACACCGCTCGGTCAAACAAAGGTGTGACTCTGTAAAAAGCATTTCAAGGTCCTGGAGTGAACTAGCCAGTCTCCAGACCTCATCCCCATAGAAAACTTGTGGAGGGAGTTGAAAGTCCGTGTTGCCCCAAAACATCACTGCTCTAGAGGAGATCTGCATGGAGGAATGGGCCAAAATACCAGCTACAGTGTGTGCCAACCTGGTGAAGACTTACAGGAAATGTTTGACCTCTGTCATTGCCAACAAAGGATGTTACGAAGTATTGAGTTGAAGCAAATTTATTGACTAAATACTTATTTTCCACCATAATTTACAATTAAATTCTTTAAAAATCCTACAGTGTGATTTCCTGGATTTTTTTTTTCTCATTTTGTATCTCATAGTTGAAGTGTACCTATGATGAAAATTACAGACCTCTCTCATCTTTCTAAGTCGGAGAACTTGCACAATCAATGACTGACTAAATACTTTTTTGCCCCCACTGTATACTATACATACGGGAACAACACAGAAAACCACTTGCCTGATATTGTGTCTTGACACCAACACCCCAAAACCCCTGGCCCGCTTGCTGTGGGAATGTTTGGTGGTGTGGTTACAGAGCTATGCACAGGAACCCTGTCCATGGATTACCTCTGACTGCACCCAGTGAAGTCTAGGATAAGTTCTGAACCTGACCAGGATAAGCAGGAGTAAAACTGCATGATTTGTTTTGCTTAGATTCTTAAATAAATTGTCTATAAGGTCATTGTTCCAGATCATCATTTGTAGTGATGCTTGGTGTCAATAATAAGGACATTTTTTCTTTTGTAATATATTAAAACATTATGATAAGAAACGCAGTTAGAAGAGCTAGTCATTTTTCATATTTACAGAATTTAGCAGATACTTAGGAGGTGAAATGCACAAAATGAATGTGCATCCAAAAGGAACAGTCATCCGTGTTTTTACTGGCTTTGCTCTAATGTTTCTTTCATTCATTCACTTTCTTTTCAGCTTAATCCTGGACAGGGTCACAGGACAGCTGGTGTCTAGCCGCTGGTCCCTTGTAGGGCACACGCACTCGCATACTAGAGGTGCCTAACACGCATATCTTTGGACTTTGGGAGGAAACCCATGTGGACATTGGGAGGATATGCAGACTCCACACAGAAAGGCAAGAAGGTAGGAGGAAACTGTGGAGTACCTGGTGGAAACCCATGTTCACAAAGGGAGAACATGCCAATCTGCACAGACAGTAACCGCTGTGAGAATTAAAGACAGGACCCTATAGATGAGCTGGACCATCTGTCTGTCTTTTCAGTTAACCAATATAACAGTTGAAGCATTTTTCATTGTGTAAAGCATGGACCACGTTTAAAGGTACCACCAGTGAGTCAGATTTGGGACATTGGCTCAGTTTGTTCTATTAAAGGAAAGATGTGGACTGAAGCATTTGACTCGTAAATTTGTGTTTTTTATAGATACTGAGTTAGCATTAGTCTTGATGGTTTGTCAGTAATACCTAATAGCTTTAATAGTGTCATGTTTTAGGCGTTTGCTTTTTAAAATTGTAGTTTAGAAATAGTTGTTGAAAAAGGTGGATGGCTGCTGCTGATGTTCTCTCTGACACAGCCAGTTGTTTCTGAATGTGATGCTCAACCCAGCCGATACTGCTATTCAACCTATGTGTCCTTCTGTTATTTTGCTTGTTGGTTTGCTTTTCATTGATGGGCAGTCGGTTTAAATTCCATGAGCTTTTTTCTACATATTTACATTTTAAATCAGCTCTTTTTGATTAGACCCCAAGCAACATTTAGACGGTTCATTAACGGAAACCTTTTTTTTTTAGGTAGTTGTTTCTCATGTGGAGCCACATGGGCATAGGAAAGCAGTTCACTTTCCTATTCCCATATTGTATTTGGCCCCCCAGCATTTCTAGCATAGTAGATCAAATTTATGACTGTATTGAATAGGTAAGAGCCACAGGAACTCTTTCAAGAGCTCATAATCTGTATTTCCTGGGGTTAAACACACCAGTGAGTATAGCACACTGAAATACAGAGGAGCGGAGGTTGTGAGGTCTTACACAACCTCCACTGGTTCTACTCATGCTTCCAAACTATAGGCCTATGATTACTATATATTATTGTGTGGGTTCTTAGCTTGCGGCCTGTGGGCAGATTGTGGTCTGCAACACGTGGTTGTGTGACCAGCAGTTATGTAATTTATAACTGCTATACATTACTTTATGGGTGTGGCACCTAGGTCATGTAAATATGTGATTATTGGCATTATCTGCTATTGCAGAATCTAAATAAAGCACTACTTTGTAATCACTACTATCTATCTCACACTACTATCTAATCAACTTCTAGGTGGTTAATAGTGAATTTGCCTTGATGCCACCCAGGTATCGCTTACTATCCTATAACAGCATGTCCTGTTCTGCTGTAATCTATGCACACTGACCCAATAATAACACACAACAGCTTTTCAGAGCTGCTCTGTCGATTAAAGATTTTAAATGGCAGATTTAATATGTAACAATAGACTTGACTGATTTCAGTCACACTTATAAACAGGTGTTTCTAGTACTAGTAAAAATAGTAGGCTACTAATAAAAATAAATTTGTTAAACGCTAATAGATTTAACACTAAAGTGGATGCTACACTGCCTTGGATGAGAAATGAAGCATAAATTAACACGTTTTTTATTAATTTTATGCATTCATTTTGTTTATGCTAATGCTACTGATGCCTTATCTAGTCTAACGAATGCCTTTGGTTTAGTGGTCTAATTTGTACTTCCATTTACAGCATTTAGCAGACGCCCTTATCCAGAGCGACTTACAATTGACACAATCTTACAATCCAAGCAATTATGGGTTAAGGGCCTTGCTCAAGGACCCAACAGTGGCAGCTTGGCAGAGGTGGGATTTGAACCCTGGACCTTCTGGTCCATAGCCCAGTACCTTAAACGCTAGGCTACAACAGTCAGTACTTCTGGCAGGTTATAAGTGGTCAGCCAAAACATATATGCTGTCATTACTTTACTGTCAGTGTGGCCGAGTTTCTTTTAAATATTTTTATTCCATGCCAAAACCGAAAGACACTGGCTCTGAAACAGTTAGTCTGAAGCTTTTGGACAGATGCTGGGGCATTATGGGAAATGTAGTGATTGAATTTGCATGTGTTATGACCTGTAGTTCTTCTCAGCAATCCATGATAAAATTGACTTCTTTTTTCTTCTTTTTAACGCCGTTATATTAGTGGAACACAGCAGCATTTAAAGTGGGCCTGATGACGGCCCTGCCGAATAAGAAAACAGAGCAACTTTTTTCAGAGCTGCTCTGTTGATTACATATTTTAATTTACGGACCTAAAATGTAGTACAACTGACTTGACTTTATTTGGTCACACACATAAATCTGATTTATGTACATTTCGTTTATCAGACCACTGTGCAAGTGCATTTAATTTTGTTTATATACATGTAAACGCACTCGGTTAAAAGATGGGTGATGTAGTGCGGTCATTAAAGCAGTTTAACTACTTCCACTCACATCTTGATAATGTAAAAGCAATAAAACCATCACTTGCTACAGAAAACGTAGCTATATTGGCTAATTTACGTTACTGAAAGCCTGCATTTAATCCCACAGAGCAGGTTTTAGAGAGATCACAAAGATCCCTTCAGCTACCATCTTCGTCCTTTCCTATTGGTCCACGGTTTGAAATCGCGTGTTCCTATTGGTTGTCTTTAACGTCGATCATGGCAACTCTTTCGCGTTGCTTTTTCATCCCCGAAGTACAGTATGTGGAGTACGCGTCTCTAAATCCAATTTTGATGAGCAGACACCAAACAAAGTTGGAATGGCACCGACAACGGTAAGAATTTCCCCTGTCTTTTGCTCTTTTACTTTAAAATGTTTTGCAACGAGTATTTTTCATGCGTGGGATGCAAGTACAGAGAATCGCTAGTTTGCAAAGTATTACCCAGTGCAGCTCAGACGAGTCTGCAGCCGTTTAGCAGTTTTGCAAATGTCAAGCGAAGCAGAAAAAAGACTAGCTATAACTGGTGTTAAACTATAGGTAAAGACCGATACGATATCATACCACACCGTGGTGCATTTTCAGAAGTGTTGAAGTTAGCAGAGGGATGCAGCTTTGCTTCCAAGTTAGACTGCTGTTCTTTGTTACACTGCTGCACAGTCCAGTTATTAAATAGCCACCGAATTCCTGTCATGGCCAGGTAGCTGCCGTAATCGTCAGATTTCAGTACAGTTCTATGCGATTTATTTTAATTTATGCACAAACTGCATTATTATAGAATTGCTGTGTTCAGAAAAAAATGTTGCCCTGTGTAGGCTATAGCCAATTGACTATTATTTTAAGAGTACGCTTTGCATGGACTGTGAAAAGTAACTGCACATGATAATTACTTAATGTTAAATACGGTCACTGCAAAGCAAATCAGGTCTGATTGCCATCGATATAATCACGGGCTTTTAGTGCAAATTTACACACGTCCCTATACTTGACGAGTATTTAGTTATTTAGGCTCCGCTCTGACCTGTTCTGCTTAGCTCCGATTTAAGGGCTTAGCCCTAAGGAGCTCCTTCCCTGGATACAAGTGCACTACATAGGATACGACACAATGCACACTGCATGTCTAGCAAGACAGCACTTGGGATTCAGCCAAGGACTGCAGTCTGGTGTGGAGCCTGCAGGAATGTCGGCTAACTTTCTGAAGTGGTTGGACATGTTTAATATGCTCAGGGCCAAAGAGGAAATGCCGTATTACCCACCATATAAGGAGCTTTGCAAGATGGTGCTAAATCCAAACGCTCTCCTAATCTCAAGTGTACTATCTAGGCTGTCAGTATTACAAAGGGTATTTTCTACCCTTTGTAATTGACCGGTGGTAGCTTAGTAGATCATGTTCTGGCCTCATGATCGTAACGTTGTGAGTTTAAAGTTCTGGACTGACAGAGAATCAAGTCTTCTTAGAACACTGTGTATAGGGACTTTATTTAGCTTCTACTTCAAGGGAGGATCTTTTCTCAGCACATAGGAACCCTGAGTGACTTACAGTGGTGCTTGAAAGTCTGTGAATCCTTTAGAATGTTTTATATTTCTGCATAAATATGACCTAAAACATCATCGGATTTTCACACAAGTTCTAAAAGTAGATAAAGGGAACCCAGTTCAACAAATGAGACAAAATATTATACTTGGTCATTTATTTATTGAGGGAAATGATCCACTATTACGTATTAGTGAGTGGAAAAAGTATGTGAACCTTAAGGTTTTAGCAGTTAATTTGAAGTTGAAATTAGAGTTCGGTGGGCGTTTTCAATTCATGGGAATGACAATCAGGTGTGAGTGGGCACCCTGTTTTATTTAAAGAACAGGGATCTATCAAAGTCTGTGGCTTCACAACAGGTTTGTGGAAGTGTATCATGGCATGAAACAAAGGAGATTTCTGGAGAGGACCTCAGACCTGAGAGTTTTGGTGATGCTTCATCAGGCGGGAAAAGGTTACAAAACCATCTCTGAAGAGTTTGGACTCCACCAATCCACAGTCAGATTGTGTACAAATGGAGGAAATTCAAGACCATTGTTACCCTCCCCAGGAGTGGTAAACCAACAAAAATCACGGCATGGCATGTAATAGTTGGCGAGGTCACAAAGGACCCCAGGGTAACTTCTAAGAAACTGAAGGCCTCTCTCACATTGGCTAATGTTAATGTTCATGAGTCCAGAAGAACACTGAACAACAATGGTGTGCATGGCAGAGTTGCAAGGAGAAAGCCACTGCTCTCCAAAAAGAACATGTGGACAAGCCAGAAGGCTATTGGAAGAATGTTTTGTGGATGGATGAGACCAAAATAGAACTTTTTGGTTTAAATGAAAAGCGTTATGTTTGGAAGGAAAACACTGCATTCCAGCATAAGAACCTTATCCCATCTGTGAAACATGGTGGTGGTAGTATCATGGTTTGTGCCCGTTTTGCTGCATCTGGGCCAGGATGGCTTGTCATCGCTGATGGAACAATGAATTCTGAATTATATCAGATAATTTTAAAAGAAAATGTCAGGACATCTGTCCCTGAACTGAATCTCAAGAGAAGGTGGGTCATGCAGCAAGACAACGACCCTAAGCACACTTCGCTCTACCAAAGAATGGTTAAAGAAGAATAAAGTTGATGTTTTGGAATGGCCAAGTCAAAGTCCTGACCTTAATCCAATCGAAATATTGTGGAAGGACCTGAAGCGAGCAGTTAATGTGAGGAAACCCACCAACATCCCAGAGTTGAAGCTGCTCTGTATGGAGGAATGAATTCCTCCAAGCCGGTGTGCAGGACTGATCAGCAGTTACAGGAAACGTTTAGTTGCAGTTGTTGCTGCACAAGGGGTCACATCAGACTGAAAACAAAGGTTCATGACCAAGTATAATATTTTTGTCTCATTTGTTTAACTGGGTTCTCTTTATCTACTATTAGAACTTATGTGAAAATCTAATAATGTTTTAGGTCATATTTATGCAGAAATATAGAAAATTCCAAAGGGTTCACAAACTTCCAAGCACCACTGTACATAGTATTCTTGTATGAAAAGATTTCAGTGTTTGAAACTCAAACTAATGTGTGTGTGTTCAAAATTTTCCAAATATCTTCTGTCTTCTTTTTGTTTTTTAAAAGATTAGTTGTTAGTTGGTAATCTTCCACAGTCCATCGGGCTCATGTTTTATCTTGGCCAAGAGTCCAGATTTGAAACCTATAGAGAATATTGTCAACTGTCTGAAGCCATTTCCATTGAATGGCACAACATGAATTTTGGATTTTTGTAGTTGGCCGACTTGTATTTTGCCCAGGAGTGTAGTCGTGGGTGAACTATAAAGTTTGTGCACTGACCTACAGCATGAGCAGCTGTAGTTGGAACTATAATTTACGACTTCGTGGTATGGGTGTCATTATAATGAAATTATTACACACAGAGACCACATTGGGTGTTGAAGTACATAAAGAACACATTGGAAAACCCTTGATGAGCCATGGTACAGGGTCAGCAGTAAAGTGGGCATTTAAATGCAACAATATAAATTGCACAATTTCTTCAAACATCTACAGCAACACTTAGCAGACACATCCGAGGTTGTTTCAGTGCTCACAGCACAAAATCCAAAATAGGATTTATTTATTCACAAATTGCAGCCATCTTTATATTATACATTTGTTACAAAGACCAATATCGTAATTCTGCATAACAGATTAAGCATTGCAGTCCTAAAAGATAAAAATAAGAATCCACAATGTTACAAAAGGTATTATCATGAGCAGGGTGCGTTTTAATTTTCATAAATTCCAAAACTACAAGTGGGCTTATTTACAGTTCTCGGTTCATGTGGTGGCTTCATCCCCTTGAACCTTTCCACATTTTGTAATGTTACAACTTTCAACATTTTTTCCTGTACACAAATTGCAACCAGTTTTTTACTGATACATATTTCTTAAGTTGAATATGATTTTTTATTGTGCTCAAAGGAAAATGAATCAAAAACTAGACATATGTTTATTACATATGTGTTTACCACCACCTCCACCTTGTATCTGTTTTGATCAGCTTTGCACATTCAGGTTTGGTCTCATCAGAAGTTGGCTTCTTTTGACTTCAGGTTTTTCCAGAGGTTGGCTTCTGGCTTCTGTTGGAGTTGAGTCTCCAACATGCCTTTTGGCAAACTTCAACCTTGACTTTAACTGTTTTTGTTTTGCAAGAAAGTCTTTTTCTGCCCACTCTTCCATAAAGCCCAGCTTTAGCATTCCTCTGCACAGCTTTTCCCATCTCAACTGCAGATCTCTCCAACCCCATCAGGATAACCTTTGGCCTCCTGGGTGCTTCTCTGGAATGTTTGGGATATCTTTTTATAACCACATCCTGGTTGATTCTGTAATTTCGTCCCAAACTCAAAGCCGCCTTGGTTTTTGAGATGTTTGTGGAGGTATGCTCTCAAACTTACTTTCGTCTATAAAGTAAATTGCACTTGAATAAATGTGTTACTCATCAACCAAGTGTACGTGAGAGGCTGTTTTCAGACTTATATGAAGCAAAAGGAGCCAAGGCTTTATCCACATTACACTGATTTAATGTGAGCCATGTGTGTGACGGTACAACATGTGTATTAACAGTGCACTTAATAATCTGATAACTGCAGAAAGTCCAAGTTTCAACCTGGGTTTCCATGGCAATAAACGGATTTTTACTTTGTAACCAGCCAATAATCTCACAGAAGGATGTGATGTAAACTTCAGACTTTAATAATTAAATATCGAAATTCTTCATATCCTTAGGCATAAACTGCATGTCAGTGTTTCCACAAAAGTGTTATTGAATGAAAAGCCATTTTGGGGTGGTACGTTTAACTGCAGGGTTGCCCGATTCCGTGAGACAAACACACACCAAGTTTATGTAAATAAGCTCGAAAGAAGAGAAATCTCGAAGAGTAAGCAGACCTGGCAACCGTGTTTGATTCAGCAAATTGCTTTGCGTGTATGTGCAGACTGAGAAAAACAAACTGAAATCAGATTAAATATATACATGAAAAATCTGGTTACTGAGGTAAAATCCAGCTCTCTATATTGGATTACTTAATCTAATTTCTAGGTCGGAGTATGCAGTTTACTTGACCACTTTAATAATTAGATAACTGCAGAAATCTGAATATGATCGAATTATTAAGTGCATAAACACACTCAGTGTTAAAGGGGGACTTAACTTTAGAGACACCTTATATTAAGATTGTACATCACTTTAACTGCACACTAGTGGGCCTTATTCAGTTAATTAGGGGATTTGCACCAGGCCAGTCGGTTGCATCAGAACTGTATCTGTTATCATATTTTTACAGAACTAGGACTGACTACTTATGTGTTGTAGTAGCTGTAGAGCCTACATGCTGCAGATCACATATGTAACCTATAGGATAGTGTTATAGAGGCAAGTGGAAGTCGTTGCAATTTTATATACTGTATATGGTAAAGTATTTAGGTGGATAAAAACTGTTATGATTTTAATCACCTCTATATTTGTGAAAAACTGTACGCCATGTGAAAGGCCACAGATCACAGAAGACTCTCTCAAAAATGAAGCATTTATGAAATTGTAAACACATTTAGTAGCTTGTAAGCACTATAAAGTGAGCTGTAATTTTCTGTGTAGATCATGGTATGTTGAAATGACTGGTGAAAGTTTGATGAAGAGGAATAGTCATAGTTCTATGGCAGGATGGAGTCCTCATCTTACTACAGTAGCTCAAGTTCTGAGGTTTCAGAGTGTGTTATGTAAGACAATCTTCATCACTTCACGATGTGGAAACTTTGGCTGACCACACAAATCTCAGTGTGAACTGGATAGGCAGAATTTGAGCTCAGACTTGGCACACTTTATAAAAGCTACAAACACACTGGCTGTTAATCAGTGTTAAAAATGAACAATGCATAGCATGTAATATGCAAGTGCCCTCTATCCATATTCTTTACTGACTTTTCTGAGCATTCTGGCCAATGTCAGAAGCCAGTCTCAAGTTTTTTGGTGTGTAAAAAGACTTGTTGTTATGGTTACGACTGCTAAAAACTTTAATATTTGCTTCAAATGTTTCATTTTTTTATTTAATTTAAGTTATGCAATGTTATATATTTGTAGTGCAGCTCCGGAGGTATGAGCCAGCTGCTTGGAAACAGCAGTTCCTGAGGACCTGGGTTTGAACCCTGGACTGGGCTGATGTAACTTGATGGCTGGGGCGGGTGAAGTTACCGGGCCCTGTGATGGACTGGCATTCCATCCAGATAGCATTTTCCCCACTTTATTAGGTCCTTGTTTCACTCTTTGTATATTTTATCAGCTCCACTTACCATATGGATGCACTTTGTAGTTATGCAATTACAGACTGTAGTCCATCTGTTTCTCTGCATACTTTGTTAGTACCGTTTACTCTGTTCTCTAATGGTCAGGACCCCCACAGATCAGGTACTATTTGGGTGGAGGATCATTCACAGTGAGTGTGTTTACAAGCACAGTCAGATTTCTGCAGTTATCTGATTATTCAAGTGGTCATGTATACAGAACACTCCAATCTAGAAATTAGATTAAGAAATCAATAGAGAGCTGGATTTGATACCAGTAACCTGATTACTCATAGCATGTGTACCAGTTACCTGACCCGACACGGTTGCCGGATCTGCCTATTCTAATTGTTTGGCTTTATTTGGCCTCTTTTTTTCTGTTGACTGTGACGGGTTTGTTCTCACTGGCAACTCCAGAATTAAACACGCCATGGAATTAAAGGCAGCGAAACAGCTATCAAACACTTTGTGGAGACTCTGAAACGCAGTATATACTCGAGAAAATTAAGAATTTGATGGTTTAATATTACATTTTGAAGTTTGTTACATAGTTTGGTGAGATTATTTGGCTGGTTACAAAGTAGAGATCCGATTATTGCCGAGTCATGTAAACCCGAAGTTTCCCATTATCTAGGGATACCCATTATTATTCAAGTGCATTTATACTCGGTTGATCAGATTTCTGCAGTTATCTTATACAGCGTTTAAAAATTCCAACAGTACGTCTGATTCTATCTTTCCAGCAAAACACACTAACACACCACCATGATTCACCACCCAAATATCTGTGGGGGTCCTGACCATTAGGGAACAGAGTAAAGGAGACTAACAAAGTACGTAGAGAAACAGATGGACTAAAGTCTGTAATTGTAGAACTACAAAGTTGTTCATATCTGGTAAGGGAAACTGGTAACATGGACATTTAGTGTAGAAATAAGGAGATGTCACTAATAAAGTGACCAGTGAGTGTAAGTTGTTTATTGGTTGTTCAGACAAAAGGGCAGTGTTAATCTGTACATGTAGTCTCCCACTACAACACTGGCCTTGTTGCTTTTACTCTCAACCCCAAATTCCTCTGGTTCCTGTTTAAGCGTGTTCTTGAATGCAGTAGTAAAAAGCCCATTGTACTCGGTGAGAATTTGATGTGCAGAATGGAATTTTCACTCCGACTGCTGTCCAATAAGCCCCTCTTATTTTTAGCCTGTCAACAAGCAAAACCACGGAGACTCTCCCACGACCCACTGAGATGTGTTCAGCTTTAACAATGCAGAAAGCCATGGAAAATGGACCCTATCATCAGTGATAGTTTTCCTTTTTCATAAACCATGTAACTGAAAAGGAAATGTTTGCACTCATGTTTTTGCAAAATTCCACCAAGACATCTCAAATTCTAGTATTTATGCGTCAGCTTACTTGCAGAGTATAACAGTGC
>JAJAGP010004783.1:0-43384 GCA_025084515.1 Ancistrus triradiatus
GACCGATCCGGTATGGTGAAATTATTATGAACTCGCATGTATTTGGCAAATGTTTTACACCGGATGCCCTTCCTGACGCAACCCTCACCATTTATCCGGGCTTGGGTCCAGCACTAGAAAAACCCTGTCTGAGCAATCTAGCGGCTGGTTTACATTTAAAATGTATAATTAAAAAAATAAATTTACTGATAATCATTAACTGTCACCCCGGCTGTGAAGTCAGAGACACACGCCAGGAGTGGATCTGAACTCAAAAGGAGTTTTATTAACGAAATGAAAGGGATAACAGAACTTGTGAACTCGATTACTGATAACGGAATACACGAACAGAAAGGAGGGTGAGCGGAGAATAAGGTAAGTGGAGCGATAACTGAAGATAGACAAGGAGCGAGAAGAACACGGTTAGGACGAGCTAGAGGTTATGCTAGGCGCGATAGATACAATTTAGAAAAGGGACACGTTGTGAAGTGGAAAGAACCACGGGTCTGTGGAGGTGAGCGGTATAGTGAGGATGGAATGTGCTAGAAGACAAGGGGCAGGTGCAAGTGATGAACGGAGGAGGAGAGAGAAGGTGGTAGAAGGTGGAAGAACGTGAAAGAAGGTGATAGAAGATGAACGAAAGGTGGGCGTGGTGCGCAGGTGAACGTGTGGTGTGACATTAACTGGTTTAGAGTCTCTGAGTCATGTCTGTATTCATTGCTTACCAGTAAAGCAGCAAGTACAAGCAGACATAAGTCATGTTTGTACTAGTCTGTAGTAAACACTATGGGTGTGTCATATCCTTCATATTATTTTGCGGGTTAATTCTCATCTCCCCAAGCTATGCATATAGATGGACTGACTTACTTTCTGGAATGACTAACTCCTTGGTGTTAGGAAAGTACCTGACTTTACTTTTTCTTCATCTCTGCTGCCACAGTATGTACCTTCACTTAAAACCAAACAATGTTCTCTCTTTTTCTAACTAGGCTGTCAGAATTGATATGGACCGCAATGAGATGGAGAATGGTGTGTATAAGATTTTGGAATGGATCGAGAAAGGACAGTGTGTGAGGCAGTTTTGGAGATGCATGTTCCAGAATCACATCGTGAAGAAATATTCAGATTTGAAATTACTCAGAGACAAACTTCTGGAAGGCAAGTCAGGCTCCTCTTGTCCTCTTAATTTTTTTTGACCGTTTATTCTTTTGGGATTGTGTATTACTCAGAAAATGCATTGACTACTATTTGTTAATAATACAGAGTGATAATGTTGCATTACTGGAATAAGTAACCGGATTTATAGTTTTATCAAAACTTTTTTTAATGACCAATAACAACTTTAAACAACATCAAGACATGGCTACATAAAAGGGGAGATACATAGGTGAAATGCTCATAGACACAACCTAGCAGGCGATTTTAATGAATGACAGATCTTGATGCAGTGCCATCTGAGGCATGGGAGATCACAGCTTTTCAGTTTAGGCTTGTGCTCTTACACTTTATGCACTGAAATTCCTTCCTTGAATTGTTTAATGATAGTATGCACTGCATGAAATGCAGGAATGGATGTTTATTAACAAATGAAGTTGACCAGAAAAAAAAAAACATGAAATATCTCAGGTTCATACCGTATGTAATGAAATAAAAGTCAAAGGAAAAGTAAGGAACACTGCACATATTTTTTATTTGCATTCTCCATACCGTCCCAACTCTTTCTGATCTGGGTTTGTAGATAATATTTTTATTTGGCATTCCTTCTAAAAATGATCTTTCACATTGTTTTGCTCATATTCATGCTTGCTTGCAAATTGTATTATCCACCTATTAGTACTGTATATAATCTTGTGATGTAAAAGAATCCGTATAAGAATAGACTGTACAGAAATAGACACTATAGACACTAAACTTTAATACAAAGAACCCACAACCGGGAAAAATAGACACAACAAACAGTTAACTGAGAAATCCACTGTGTGGTACAGAAAGTGGGAGGAGAGTAATAGAGTGTGATGGGGCAATTAAAAGAGAAAATAAACTTTGCATCACCACAGAAGGAAAGAAGCAAGAAAGAGACAGGTGAAGACTAACATCAGCTCAATCGTTTTGTCAGGTAAGTGTGTGTGTGTGTGTGTTTGAATGTACAAATGAAGTGTATCATGAAATTTGGATCAAATGTTGCCAGTTACAATAAAAGTTCCTCACAGCATTCAGACTCCAGGCCACACGGTGCAAAAGTAATCCATCATAGATCACGTTTTTACAGAATTTGCATTTGGGGCCAAATGTGGTCCAAGTATACCGGGTGCCATTCGGTTCAGTTCTAGCTGTGTACTGCCAGTCAGGTTCAGTTGTAGTCACCGTTGTCATTCCACGGCATTATGTGATGAAATTGATAAGTGTGGCCTCGAACTGGGTGATGAATCATTTCCTACCAGGGCAGCAAAGATGAATCAAAACTACTTTCAGTTTTGATTTTGATTCAAGAATGAAAATATAACAATATTAACTGAAAAAGGTGTTGAAATTGCATCTTCCTACTCATCCAAATGGATCTTCCTGTTCTTCCTAATGCTTTACAACATCTGTGACATGTTCAACAACTCTGATATAAATGGGTCTGAAATTCTTCCTTGGGTTTTCCTCTCCCTCCCTCTCTGCTCCTTGAATTATTGAAATCCCAATTTCGGTTTCATTTTAGCCAGGTCTTTACTGCTATAAATCAACCACAAATTAAATGATGATAGATCGATGTGCAGGAGGGTCAAACCAGTTGTGCGTTGAGGCAGGAGGTGGGGAGATAATGTAAAGAACACAGTACAGAGATAAACAGAACTTAAAGACTACAAATATGAAAATAATGGCATAGTCTGCTAGTATTTATTTCTATAATAACAGAGAGAACGAACAATACAAACCAAAATAAATTTATTTCCGAGACTGTGGAGGGGCACCCCAAGCAAGGAGGGGCCCAGGTAGGCAGGTTCACCATTACCCCCTGTCCGACATCCCTGGATGTGAGTATTGATATGAAATATCGACATGCTGCTAAATTTAGCCATCAGATGATGTGACTGTGAAAAATGATCTCATTCCTTACCTGAGCTAATCAAGGATTATACTGGATTTTTAAATAAGATGTCATATAATGTTATTTGTTCTATTGACACAGCAACCCAATGGATCCACTGGACCAACTCTCAGATGAGAATCTGGCTGAATTTTTCCGCCACAACAAGACTAAATTGTCCTGTATGGAAGAAGACCCATTCATCTTCCTCAGCCAGCTTAGAGACCATAAGCTGATACCAGAGGATCGCTACCAGGCAAGTGGGAAAAAAATAAAATACATTTTTAAATTGAGAATTTTTCCATTCCTGAAATAAAAATGTGCCCTGATTGTCTGAACGTTTTATTAATGTTTACATTAATGTTTACTGTTAATACTGTCACTAAAAAAAATAATCTGAACATAAAGGCATATCTTAGATTTAGAGCTTTAAAGTGTGGGCTTTTCAATTGACTGTGTGCAAAACATTATGACACTTAGCAGATGCCATTATCCAGAGAGCCTTGCTTAAGGACCAGACAGTGTCAGCTTGGTGGACCCAGAATTAAAATTCATAACCTTCTGAATAGCGATCCAGAGCCACTGAGCTACCACTGCCCTACAAAATAATTTAATCGGTGTGAGTGACTTCTGAAATACAATCAAAACACAAAAATTAGAAAAGGTATTACAAAAGTTGTTTTCTGTTAGCATACCAGTGGTGCAATTCTTTCTGTCACATTTATTTTTTATAGCTTCTTTTTTTTTTTTTGTTTAAGGGAGCATTGTTTCAAAGATTTACAAAAATCTAAGTCAAAAGCCCTAATTAAGCAAGCCTTTGGTGACAGCTGAAAGGGGAAAAAGACTCCCAAAATGTTATAAGGAAGAAACCTTGGGATTACCAAGACTCAAATAGGGACCCAACCTCCTTGGACAGCCCAGATGATATAAGAGTAAGAATTCAACTAAGTTACCTGATTAAGAAGTTGAATTGTCATAGTTTAAATACTCATAATATATAAAATATAAAAAGGCAGAATATATGGAAATATAATATAATATAATAATACTTGAGTACGATACATTAAAGATAATACAATATTATGAAGAGTATAAAATAGAGAATATAAAACTAAAGAAGACAATAGTATACTGTATATAAATCAAATACTAAATAAAATAACATAGAGAATATGCATATCATCATTATTTAGTGTCATTGTAGATCGTCATGTCCTCAGTCCAGTTTAAGTGGGTGATTACTAACCCAGTGACAATAACATATTAATCGTCTGACAGTATGTTTAAGGTTTATTCCTACTTCTGAAGCTCCATATTCAATGCAACAATGTGGTTACTACAAAGCAATAGCACAGTGATTTCAATCTGGATAACTGGAAACTCACAGTTTGCATGGCGTGGGGTTTATTTTCACTATTTTACCAATAACAGACTTACTATAACATGTGTATAGTTGTGTGTGGGTGTGTGTTTTTATTTGCCATCATTTAGATATCTAGTTTATTTATCTTCCTCCCCACTTTTTATTACACTCAGGCAATTTTTAATCAATTAGGAAAGTACCTGACTTTACTGGTTCTTCTTATCTCACTTAAAACCAAACAATGTTCTCTCTTTTTCTAACTAGGCTGTCAGAATCGATATGGACCGCAATGAGATGGAGAAAGATGTGTATAAGATTTTGGAATGGATCGAGAAAAGACAGCATGTGAGGCAGTTTTGGAGATGCATGTTCCAGAATCACATCATGAAGAAATATTCAGATTTGAAATTACTCAGAGACAAACTTCTGGAAGGTAAGTCAGGGTCATCTTGTCTTCTTAATTATTTTGACTGTTTATTCTGTTGGGTTTGTGTATGATGACTACTGTTTGTTAATAATACAGAGTGATACTGTGGCATTAGTAACTGCCTCACACTTACTGGAATAAGTAACCAGATTTATAGTTTTTCCAAAACTTTTTTAATGACCAATAACAACTTTAAACAACACCAAGACATGGCTGTCTATGTAAAACAGGAGATAGGTGGAGTACTCACAGACACAACTTCTATTCATAGCATAATTTCCTTAATGAAGAGGAGTCACTAAGTCAACACGAAACAAGCTCTCATACCTACTGACATTTGTAGGTATTGCAATCTAGCAAGCCATTTTAATATATTACATTTGTGCTTCTCTTTCTAACTTTCAAAGCCCTTCATGGTCTTCCCCTTATATACCTTAGTGAGTTACTTCATCTGTACTCTCACATTCCCTTAGTTATTCCGGCACTCTACTTCTTGCTGACCCACAAACAAGACTTAAATTGTGGGTTAAGGGCCTTGCTCAAGGACAGTGGCAACAGAGACAGCTTGTCAGAGGTGGGATTTGAACCCTAGACCTCCTGTATCTTAACCGCTAGGCTACCACAGTTCCACTGTTGGGCTGTACATGTTCAAGTACAACCACTAACCTTCCTGGTCAGACACCAAACTAATTGGCTCCATTTGACATCAGCTGTAGTGGTTGATTACTTCAGAATAAAACTGTTAGTAGCTCATAAAGATGAATACATTGCAAATTTTGTACTGGTTTGCATAGGGGAAAATAAAGTATTTAACCAATATACAGATTAAATAGTATGTAGAATTTTGACAGTATGGAAATTATTATTTAGTTTCAATGCTTTCTTTACCAAATTAATTGCAGGCTCATTGACGGACCATCCAAATGCAGATGAAACACTCAGCAATGGAAGAAACCTGCTTCAGGACAAGGAAAAAACAGCAACGACAACAGGAAATACAGGGGATCCTACTTGTGTGTGTCTGTTCTAGTACAGAGATTTTCCTACCGTGTCTAACAAAAGTGATAAAACATTGTCCATTTGGTGAAATGCTGAATGAGTGATTGTGCTTAATGTTTTGAACAAACATGTCTCTAGATAGAAAGACAGATAGCTATACATGATACTTCATTGATGCTGTGGGGGAATTGTTTGTCACATCGGCAAACAAGGCACAACAAATTACACAATCTGATGTCACCTGTGTGGAGTTTGCATGTTCTCCCCATGTCTGCATGGGCTTCCTTCCAAATTCCAAAGACATGCATTAGGTTAATTCCCAGTGTGAGTGAGTGACTGAAAAATTACATAAGAAAACATTATAGAATAATTAAAATAAATACACAATAAAATGGAATCAAATAAAAGAAACACAGGGAGAATAAATAAATATAGTAAAATAAAAAGAGTAGCTCTTAGTATATGTTTAATATTTGGTGAAGATGTGCATTCCCTAAAGTGTGACTACCAGCAAATAACTTGAATTCAGTCAGGAATCTATCTTCTGTGAGCCTCTGGATTCTTTAACCTAAAATTAATGCTTTCAATTAAAAATAATTTTGATTGATCCATATGCAAGTCTCTGAATTGTAATTGTAATATTTATTGTACAATATAATATTTACTATACAACATTCATTTCAGGTGTCTTCGATCTCTGCATAGAGGGTCCCAATGCAGATAAACCTAGCAGCAATAAGAACAATTCAGTCCAGGAGGAGGAAGTAACAGCAAACCATATGAATCCAGACAGGCCTCCCATTCTCTGTGAGTCTCTGGTTTCTTTCATGCATTAAAACAGAAAATAAACAAAAACTCTTTACAAAAACTTGATGAAGTTATGATTCCACATTTCCACCATGTACTGCTGTATTTGTTGTTCAGTTCCAATGATCAATAACAGGCACCAAGGCCTTTTGCAGTTACGATGCAATTTAAGATTGACATACACATTATAAATTATACATCAGAAGCAGTGAATCACCTGTTTTTTTTTTGTTTTGTTTTTTTATTTGGGGAAAGTGAAACTGACCTTTCTCCATGTACTGGGAGTGCTCTGTACCCAACAGACTGTAGAATAACTATATGAACTCTATGTAAAGTCCAGACAGTATGGCAAGTATCATCATTTCCACACTGATAAACAACTTCTTTCCGGCTTGTTTAATGAGCATCAAAATGCAGACAAACCAAGCAACAATGAGAACAACTTAATCCAAGAGAAGGAAGAAAAAGCACAAAACGCAACAAAAAAAAGGTCCTTCGTCTCACTCCACTCCCATCCAGAAATCACAAGGGGATGTTACTTGTGATTGTCTGGTGTAATATTATTTGTTTTGCACTTCAGAAAAATAAATCTCAAAATCTTTATTCCGTAAATGCCCATGATTCACAAATCGACAAGAGCTATTAAGATCTGACCAAGAAACACATCATGCAGTAGAGAGATTCCTAATGTCTCCACGAAAAAGAAACAAAGCATAGTCCATTTACTCCATATATATTTGATTGCTTTTGTGCAACTGCAACATTGAAAGCACAGTAAGTATTGTAATGTTAATACTTACTGAGCAAGAATGAGGAAAACCTTAGCCCAGAAAAAAGACAGTAAGATGAATTCAGGAAAGAATCCCAGCTCAAGTGAATCTCTAGTTTAGTGCTCTTTATGTCATGCATTATCAAGAAAAGTGCTCTTCAAAATACACACTGTGCCAAAATGTAGAAACAGGTAGCACCAGATATACACATAAAAAAAACTAAATGATCTGTAACAATACAGATTATTAAATGGCATTTTGGAGGTGGAATGATGCTTTAGTAAACAATGACACCATTTAACTGACATATAGAATAAATAAAACAGATCCAGTGAATCACCTGAACTCTCAGACATTCTTCAGTCTGACCAAGTTTTTTAGTAGTGTTTTAGTAGGGTGCTATTGAATGAAATTGTGCACGTGTAACATTTTGGTCATTTAGCAGAAACCCTATCCAGAAAAACTTACAACTGATACAATCTTGCAGTTCAAGCAACTGTGAGTTAAAGGCCTTTCTCAAGGACCCAACAGTGGCAAATTGGCAGTGGTTGAATTTGGACCTTCTGGACCTTCACCTGGTTCACAGTGTAGCAGTGAAGACCAGGGCTTCTTTTCACATTGGTAAGTTGTCACATCATTAATATTTTCACAACCAGAGAGAACTACTTAAAAGTTGAATACTAGTTATGTGCATATACTTGGTCTGATGTCATATCCTGTCTGGGAATAGCACATCACACTGTTAACAGAGGTGAGCACTGATTTACCATTCTTCACTCTAAAGTAAAAAAAATGTAACTTGATTTTTTTTTATTTTTTATAGCCTTCTTCTGGTTAAACATTTTCACAATTATACATTTGTACTCAGTAGAGGAGAGAGCTAAAGTGTCTTATGTAATCTTTTGGTAGAACTGTCCTGCTTGAGAGCTAAAAATTTAGTGATATAGCTCACAGTAAGTCGAACATGGTAGTTTCGGGGGACCTTTTTGGGCCAAGTTGTCACGTGACACAATTCCGTCCTCGAAAAGTCCCCGAGACAAATTAATCCAGCTAGTACATATACAGTGGTGCTTGAAAAGTTTGTGAACCCTTTAGAATTTTATCGATGTAATTTATTCAAAAAATAAATATGACCTAAAACTTAAAAGGAAAGGAATATCAGATTTTTACACAAATCCTAAAAGTAGATAAAGAGAACCCAGTTAAACAAATAAGACAAAATATATTATACTTGGTAATTTATTTATTGAGGAAATGATCCAATATTATATATTAGTGAGTGGCAAAAGTTTGTGAACCTTTGCTTTCAGTATCTGGTGTGACCCTCCTGTTGTGTGCAGCAATAAACTGCAGCTAAACGTTTCCTGTAACTGTTGATCAGTCCTGCACACCGCTTTGGAGGAATTTTAGCCCATTCCTCCCCCCCGGACAGAACAGCTTTAAAACCAAAAAGTTCTATTTTGGTCTAATCCATACACAAAACATTCTTCCAATGGCCTTCTGGCTTGTCCACGTGGGATCTTTAGCAAACTGCAGATGAGCAGCAATGTTCTTTTTCGGAGAGCAGTGGCTTTCTTCTTGCACCCTTCCCTGCCCACACCATTGTCTGTTCAGTGTTCTTCTGATGTGGACTCATGAACATTAACATTAGCCAATGTGAGAGAGACCTTCAGTTGCTTCAGAAGTAACTCTGGGGTCCTTTGTGACCTTCACCAACTATTACACGCCTTGCTCTTGGAGTGGATCTTTGTTAGTCGACCACTCCTGTGGAGGGTAACAATGGTCTTGAATTCCTCCGCCATTTGTACCCAATCTGTCCTCGTTTCACCACACCCACGGCTGAGAGGTGTAGCTACAAATGATGTTCTTAGACGTGTAAGAAGGAACGCCATTTGTTTACACACGCGTGCGAAACTGGTGATGTGGGCTTTTTGTTTTCCAAACTCTTTAGAGATGGTTGTAACCTTTTCCAGCCTGATGAGCATCAACAAACTCTTTTTCTGAGCTCCTCAGAATCTCCTTATTCATGCCATGATAACTTCCCACAAACATGTGTGTGAAGAGCAGACTCTGATAAACCCCTGTTCTTTAAATAAAACATTTATTGAAACACCTGACTTTAATTTCACCTTCAAATTAATTGCTAATCCTAGAGGTTCGCAAACTTTTGCCACTCACTAATATGTAATATTGGATCATTTTCCTCAGCAAATAAATGAGCAAGTATAATATTTTTGTCTCATTTGTTTAACTGGGTTCTACTTTTAGGACTTGTGTAAAAATCTGATGATGTTTTAGGTCAAATTTATGCAGAAATATAGAAAATTCTAAAGGGTTCACAAACTTTCAAGCACCACTGTAGATCGATAGTTCACTTGTCAGCTGTTGTCATATCTAATTTAGAATTTTGTGTGTTTTAAAGAAAGAGACAGAGGAATGAATGAAGGGAGAAACGATGGTCAGAAATTATAAATGAAAAACAGAAAGTTGCAGCATAACACCTGATGTGATGCTAAGGGCAGTGATGCAAGTGAAGTTGGCAAATAAATCAATCATGAGTACAGTGAAAAGAAAGACTCCGGATAGCTCTTCATCAGATGAAAAGGAGTGCCTGTGCCTTTTTGTGTGTGGAGCCATTTGCAAACAGCTGACCAAGAGAGACTTGGGTCCAGGGCGTGAAATGCAAACAGTGGGCCCATGAAAAGTGATGATGAGTTCTGATGATGAGTCTGAGTAGTGAGGTTTGAAAGCTAGTTTACAATTGTTTGAATGCTTGACTTTTATTTGAGACTTTCTTTGAAATGATTTTCCAGTTGTTGTAGTTACGACTAAGTTAAGAGCAATGTTCCAGAATGTATCCAAGGTCAATGATTAATCAATACTTTGTTATTGAGTAAAAAGTTTGATTTACTAGCCTTTGAGTGCTTTTGGCTACCAAGAGGTGTACCATAGGGGGAAATTAAAAAGTTTAAGTAACTACTAGTTTGTACTGTGCAAAAGAGGTATGTACACAACATACAGATAAAGAGCATCCAAATTCAAATAAAGCAAGAAACAATGGGGAAAAAAAACTCAAGGTGAAACAATAGTCCAAACAGAACCTTCCACTTTCTCCAACCCAACCAGAAGAACCCAGAAGAGGATATTTGTGGGGCTGTAGTATAATGTGTGTCGACAACATCCATCCATAAAAGTAATCTGCAAAAATGTCCCATGATGTGCTAAGTCAGGACAAGAACCATTAGATCTGACCAGTACACACACACCATGTAATAGAGATATTTTCATGCTAAATTCCGCATTCATTTCTGGTTTCTTAGATTCCTGCATAGAAAGATCCCAATTGAACCAAGCAACAATGAGAAAAAAAACTCAGACAGGGCAGAAGAAGAAAACAGAAAGCCATACGAGTCAGACAATTTTACCAACCACTGTGAGTTGCTGGTTTCTTTTATACAGTAGAAACAAAATCAAACAAAAACCCTTTTACTCTCCAATAAGGAGCCCTGCTGGTGACATCACTTGTTAACAAAATTAATAAAAACAAAAACATTGTTTATTAACAAAAACTTCTTAATACAATCAAAGTGTGGCAACAACTTAAGGTATGGGAATGAGATCCTCAGCTAGTAAAGTGTAGGAATGAGATAATTAAAAACAAGATACGATAATCTTGTTCTCACACATTAATTATTTAATTCCCATGACTTCTTAGGATCTTGTTCCAACACCTAATAAGTCGTGACCATGCCTTAATTTTATTAAGAAGGGATGTCACCAGCAGGACTCTGTACTCTAAAGTATAGAACACAAAATAGCAAAACTTAACAGATCCAGACAGATACTAAACATCATATCTGCACCTAACTGTGACAATTATTTAATTGATGTCATTTTGTAGGTGGAATGCTGGATATATGCTAGCTTTGTCCAGGGTAAAATGTAACCCAATAGCAGTAAGCAATGTCAATAAACAATTTAATAAAAATACAAATGCATACTGAATATAAATAATCTAAAATTTAAATTTTGTATTATTGTTCACTGTTTAAAAGTACGCATTCATTATCTATATAGTTTATTTTAATATGTAGATACAGACTTGTTTGTCCTCCTTTGTCTTAGCCTCTCCCTTAGGAAAACGAGCAATTTCTGAAGATCTGCTGTCTGTTACATGTGGAGAAAAAGAAGGCCAACTTCACCCAGACAAGTTCAATACAGGTTCAGGTATTATATTTTTCACTCATTCTCTTTCCATACCCACTTAACCTAATTCTGGATCTTCTGTGGGAGTGCTTGGAGTTTGCCTAACCAGCAGCACAGGACACAAAGTGGGAACCAACCCTAGATAAGGCACCAGTTCATTGCAGGACACAAGTGTAAAGACATAAGAACACTTTGGAGACACCAACTGAACTATGGAGAGGACAATTGTTAGCGCGGCATGAAACTTAAATAGATGCAAATTTGAATGAAACATGGCGGTTGCGGCACAAGGGGATCTGGATGTTTGACCTGGTGGAGTTTTGCGGAAGAATCATGGGATAGAGGGCAACAGCACTGAAACTAGGTAGAGGATTGTGGCAGTCAACTTTAAATAAATGCATTTTAATGAATACATGGGGCAAGCACCTGATCCTTTTTATTGAGAATCAGGAAACCAGTTAATTTGTAACAAATATGAACACACCAGCCGCTTATTGGAGCCTCTAAAATAAGAAAGAAAGTGATGGAGTATGAAATTCTGTTTGTTGGAAACGAGTGAGCAAAGCAGAACTCCATTCTCCATTAGAATATTTTCATCTTCTGATCTAGGATGTGTTATTTTGTGAGTTCCCTTTATTTTTTGGAGTCATTAGATATATATATATATATATATATAAGATAATATATATATTATATATAATAGATATAATTATATATATATATATTATACACACACACACATTTTACAGTTTAAAAAAAGTATTTGAAAGTCGAGCCACCTCGATTGTGCAATTCTCTCCTACTTAGAAAGATGAGAGAGGTCTGTTACTTTCATCATAGGTACACAAGGGAGGTGTCCTTCTGTGAATATTCTCATTCAGAGGTACACAAATACTAAGTGGGCGAGGAAAAAAAAATCCGAAGGAATCCTACACTATGGGGGATCGTTTTACACAGGAAATCAACATTGTACGGGAGATTTTTAAAGAATTTAATTGTTAAATCATGGTGGAAAATAGTTATTTGGTCTCCCCCACAAAACAAGCAAGACTTCTGGCTCTTGCTTTAAGAAGGTCTTCTGTCCTCTGTCCTTCTTTTAGTCATCAATCACTGGCCATTCAGCGCACGACACGAGTTTACATTTAGACTTATGAGTATATATGTATACTCCTAGGTCAGAACAATTTAGTGTAAATCAAACTAACCTAGTGCATGTCTTCTAAATGTGGGGAGGGACAACCTGAGTACCCCTGGTGTTTAAACCATGAGGGACATGAGAAAGACATGCCAGACAAAAATGACCAAGGTCCGCTCCACCTGTTGATCAAGGCTCAGGACCTTATTGCTGTGAGGTGCAGCTTGGAACTGATTCAGTCACATCTAAGTCACTTTTTCTTTTTACGAAATGCCAGTAGAATCAGTTATGACAGTTGACAGACATAAAACATATATGAAAGGTGGCTAACAGCCAACACATGGCAGGGAAACCAACTCCAGAGGCAACTCTGGGGCTGCCTTGCAGCTGCCCACCAGACAAGTTGGCGTGAGGTGCCAGGACGGCGCCAAAGGAAGCACCTAAGTTACAGTCGCGATGGACCAGTTCTAAGCCAGACACTGTTTAATTGAATATTTGTGATAGGAAATAAAGGCGAGATAAAGCAGCGACGAGTGAGTAGATTAAATAGTCCGTATAGGAGCAGGCTTATGAGACGGGATGAAAACAGGACATAAACATATGCCAGATGCTAGAACGACAAATCACTTCAAGTCATGAGTACGACCACGAACATGAGAGACAAAAAAAAAAAAAAAAAATCCAGGAATCACATTGTAGGATTTTTAAAGAATTTAATTTGTAACTGCAATGGTGGAAAAGGTAAAGTATTTGGCCCACCACCCACAAACAAGCAAGAGTTCTGGCTCTCACAGACCTTTTCAACTTTTCACTTTTAAAAAGCTCTTCGTCCTCCACTCGTTGCCTGTATTAATGGCACATGTTTGACCTCGTTATCTGTATTAAAAAGACACCTGTCGTCAACAGCCACAGTCAAACAACAGTCAGACTCCAAACTCAATGCCATGGCCAAGACCCAAAGAGCTGTCGAGAAGGACACCCAGGAAGAAAATTGTAGACCATGCAGGCAGGCTGGGAAGAGAGTGAAATCTACATAGGCCAAGCAGCGGGTTGGTGTGATAAATCACTACTGTGGGGAGCAATTGTAAGACAAATGGAAGCCAGACATCAAAGACCACTGATTATCTCCACGCTCGCAATCTGGGGGCCACACGCAAGAGAGATCTCCAATCCGTGGGGTCAAAATGATCATGAGAACGGTGAGCAAAAAAATCCCAGAACTTACATGGAGGGGCCTGATGAATGACCTGCAGAGAGCTGGGACAACGTAACAAGGCTACCATCAGTAACACATTACGCCAAGAGCAAGACTCAGATTCATGCAGTGCCAGGCGTGCCCCCCTGCGGCTTAAAGCCAGTACATGTCCAGGTCAGCCTATCTGAAGGTTTTTTCCAGAGAGCATATGGATGATCCAGAAGCAGGATTGGGAGAATATCATGTGGTCAAATGAAACCAAAATAGAACTTTTTTGGTAAAATTACCTCAACTAGCGCAAAAAGGATGCTGAGAGCAACCCCCAAAGGGCATGGAAACACTCATGGTTTTACGGGGGGCGTTTTCGCAAAGGGGACAGGACGATTGATCCGTGTTTCAGGGAGAATGAACGGGGCACACATGTTCGTTTTTAATCGTGAGATTTTAAGCCAAAAAACTCCTTCCATCAAGTGAGAGCATTGAAGAAGGAACGTAGCTGGGTCTTCCAACATGACGATGATCCCAAACGCGCCACTCGGGCAATGAAGGAAGTGGCTCCGTAAAAAGCATTTCAAAGGTCCCTGGAGTGGCCTAGCCTGGTCTCCAAACCTCAAAACCATAGAAAATTTGTGGAGGGAGTTAAAAGTCAATGTTGTCCCAAAACATCACTGCTCTAGAGGAGATCTGCATGGGGGGGGAATGGGCCAAAATAACCAGATAAAGTGTGTGCCAATCTGGTGAAGACTTACAGGAAACGTTTGCCCTATGTCATTGCCAACAAAGGTTATGTTACAAAGTATTGAGTTGAGTACCAAATTTGCTTGAACCCAATACTTATTTGTCCACCATAGGGCCGAGCAGCGAGCATGCCAGAAGAGATGAACCGTTTGCCAAAGACGTAAGGCCTGTTCAAGGCATGAGACACACAAACAAATATTCCGAAAACAGAGGCAGAGAAGAGAGAGGCTAGCGCCAGACTCGAGGGGAGTAGAAGTCTGATGAGTGCGGAAAGCGCGCAAAGTAATCTGGATCGAGGTGACCCAAATTTATGAACTCGCATACAGACCAACTACTTATGTGCACACCATAATGGTAACAATGTTAAAGAGGTCTAGTGAATTCTCTAAAAGTCCTAAATGTGATTTCCTGGATTTTTTTTCCCCCTCATTTTGTCTCTCATCGTTGCCCCAAGTGTACCTATGGTGAAAATTACAGACCGCTCTCTCATCTTGTTCTAAACTAAGGAGAACTTGCATAATCAGTGGCAGGACTAAAAACATTTTTGGCCCACTGTACTTTGAAGAA
This sequence comes from Ancistrus triradiatus, assembly GCA_025084515.1. Lineage (NCBI taxonomy): Eukaryota > Metazoa > Chordata > Actinopteri > Siluriformes > Loricariidae > Ancistrus > Ancistrus triradiatus. The sequence continues at coordinate 15,260 of JAJAGP010004783.1, forward strand.
CTTTTTATTTCATTACAGACAGTATAAAACAGATATTTCATGTTTTGTCCGGTTAACTTAATTTAATTGTTAATAAACATCCATTCTTGCATTTCAAGCCCTGAAAAACACATTCCAAAAGACGTGTCTGGGATGGTTAAAGCATTTACCACTTTTTTTTAGATGTTTATTTTTTGTCTCATTTCTTCCTGCAAACACGTCTTAAGATGCGTCACAGTATGGGGTCATTGTTGTCATATTTTAATGTTTCAACCAATTCTCCACACATTCTCTATAAGGGACAGGTCAGCACTGCAGGCGCCCAGTCCAATACCTGTACCCTCTTTTTTTCACAGCCAGAAGAAAGAATTCTTTTTTTTTTTTTTTTTTTTTTTTTTTTTAAAAAGAATGTAGTTGCAGTCCTAAATTGCAGTATGGATAGTTTATCTGGCAAATTGAAATGAAGTTGACCACGAACAAAACATGAAATATCTCAGGTTCATTACTGAATTATGTAAACAAAATTATGTATAGTAAGAAATACTGTGTTTTTATATGCATGTTCCATCACTGTCCCCCGACTTTTTATGATTGGGACTGTGAAAACTTAGTGGTTTAAGGTACTGGGTTCAACAGTTGGCTCTACCAAGCTGGCACTGTTGGGTCCTTGAGCAAGGCCCGTAACCCACAATTGGCTTGGATTGTAAGACTCGTAATGAGTTGTAAGTCCGCTCTGGATAAGAGTGGTCTGCTAAGTGACATAAATAAATATTAATATTTGGGGTTGTATCTAAATGGGGTTGTATGTAAATACAGTGCTGCTTGAAAGTTTGTGAAAACCTTTTAGAATTTTTATATTTCTGCATAAATATGACCTGAAACATCATCAGATTTTCACACAGTCCTAAAAGTAGATCAAGAGAACCCAGTTAAACAAATGAGACAAAAATATATTACTTGGTCATTTATTTATTGAGAAAATGATCCAATATTACATATTAGTGAGTGGCAAAAGTATGTGAACCTCTAGGATTAGCAGTTAATTTAAAGGTGAAATTAGACTCAAGTGTTTTCAATCAATGGGATGACAATCAGGTGTGAGTGGGCACCCTGTTTTATTTAAAGAACAAGCATCTGTCAAAGTCTGCTCTTCACAACACATTTGTGGAAGTGCATCATGGCACGAACAAATGATTTCTGAGATTTCTGAGGACAGCAGAAAAAGAGTTGTTGATGCTCATCAGGCTGGAAAAGGCTTACAAAACCATCTCTAAAGAGTTTGGACTCCACCAATCCACAGTGAGACCGGTTGTGTACAAATGGAGGAAATTCAAGACCATTGTTACCCTCCCCAGGAGTGGTCGACCAACAAAGATCACTCCAAGAGCAAGGTATGTAATAGTTAGCGAGGTCACAGAGGACCCCATAGTAACTTCTAAGCAACTGAAGGCCTCTCTCACATTGGCTAATGTTAATATTCATGAGTCCACCATCAGAAAAACACTGAACAACAATGGTGTGTATGGCAGGGTTGCAAGAAGAAAGTCACTGCTCTCCAAAATGAACATTTCTGCTCGTCTGCAGTTTGCTAAAGATCACGTGGACAAGCCAGAAGGCTATTGGAAGAATGTTTGTGGATGGATGAGACCAAAATAGAACTTTTGGTTTAAAAGAAAAGCGTTATGTTGTTTGGAGAAAAGAAAACAACACTGCATTCCAGACATAAGAACCTTATCCCATCTGTGTGAAACATGGTGGTGGTAGTATCATGGTTGGGCCTGTTTTGCTGTATCTGGGCCAGGACGGCTTGTCATTCATGGTGGAAACAATGAATTCTGAATTATATCATACAATTCTAAAGGGAAATTGGTCAGGACATCTGTCCATGGAACTGAATCTCAAGAGAAGGTGGGTCCATGCAGCAAGACAACGACCCTAAGCACACAAGAGTCCGTTCTACCAAAGAAATGGTTAAAGAAGAATAAAGTTCATGTTTTTTGAATGGCCAAGTCAATAGTCCTGACCTTAATCCAATGGAAATGTTGTGGAAGGACCTGAAGTGAGCAGCTAATGTGAGGAAACCCACCAACATCCCAGAGCTGAAGCTGTTCTGTACGGAGGAATGGGCTAAAATTCCTCCAAGCCGGTGTGCAGGACTGATCAACAGCTACAGGAAACATTTAGTTGCAGTTATTGCTGCACAGGGGGGTCACAGCAGATACTGAAAGCAAAGGTTCACATACTTTTGCCACTCACTAATATGTAATATTGAATACTTTTCCTAAATAAATAAATGACCAAGTATAATATTTGTGTCTCATTTGTTTAACTGGGTTCTCTTTATCTACTTTTAGGACTTGTGTGAAAATCTGATGATGTTTTAGGTCATATTTATGCAGAAATATAGAAAATTCTAAAGGGTTCATAAACTTTCAAGCACCACTGTATAAACATCTGGATGTTGTCCAAACATTGTTGTTTAGAAAATCACCAACTGGAAAGAGTAATTAATCAAGTAAGCATAAAACAAACAGATGCAGCCAATCAACAGAAAATTCAAAGGTTAATGAAAACCAATACTATAAATGAGTATATAAAGTAGAGGCCATAAGGCATAGTAGGACAGACAGAGTAACAGAATTGTGACAGCAATTATAGTGCTGGAATCAGTTATGGTTTGGCTAAATAACATTTATTTTTATCTGGCAGGGGAGAAGAGCATCTGGTCAGAGGGCTGCTGGTTCTCGCCGAATGAGTTTGAAAAATTTGGAGGAAAGGGGTCACACAAGAACTGGAAATTGACTGTCCGCCACCAAAACATTCCACTGAAGAAACATATAGAGGTAAATAGGTTTGCATAAATGTTAAGGAACTACATAGTTTTATGACTTTTTTTTTCTTTTTTCACTGGAATGCAAGCAAATGTGCAATTATTTTATATGGTACATTGTAAGCTTTCCTGTAAGCTTCTGTTTTAAATGTTTTTGCAAAACGAATCATTAAAATAATATAGCAGACATATATTATACAGAGGTTCATTAAATCACAAGTGTCAATATAAATGCATGTCTCTTTTGGGTTGCTGTTCATTTCTAATCAATCAGTTGGGTCAGCTTTATACATTGACTTCACCAGCAGTACACAGTGTTTAATTAAATGATCATCGCTAAAAATTGTTGTAGTTTAAGTTGTCTAAATATGTTTAAATCTAATATATAACCTTGCCTACACACACCAACAGGACTGATGGAGTGCATTAGAAACCTTCTAATGATAATGTACACATACAGCATATCTATAGGAAAACAATAACTTCGTAGTTGACATGATTTCACTGAAGCTTTTCAGTCATTCAGGACATGTTGGATGTTGTCTAGTAATAAGAACTGGTGACAGGACTTCACCTGAATTCATCATTTGCTCACTTTGAGATGTGTAATGCATCTTGTAACTCATTAAAACACGAACTTCAGTATAAACATTTTAGAATGGCAGTACTGCCATGAATTACAGAATTGTGAAGCTCACAAGGTCCAGTTTTTTTGTTAAAACTGTTATTTAACTGTTGTCATAGAGAAAATTCTTTAATTAAATAAAATCTCTCTACAGCGTTTCATAAATCTTGGTTTCTGACACTGTAGGAGCCATCTATAAATACCTACACTGCAGAGTTAAAATTTAAAGTAACGTTCTCAGCACATTGTTGGGTATATGAATCAAAAAGGAGACGTGAATGGGTCTAAAGGGAGAATGTTAGAAGTGATCTGGGTGATTAAATGGCTCCGTCTGGTAGTGTTGGAATTGGTTATTGATAGTTTTTTTCTTTTTCATTTCTAAATGCTTTTATTCTACTGTTGTATGGAATTTCTGATGTATAAATTCTATACTGAGTCAAGAATAACAATTCTAAGAATACATCTTGCAGGATTCTATACAAAAGGTTATAGGCTTCTCCTACTTGTTAGCTACATTAGCCTCATACTATATCTCCAGTTCAAAAATATAAAAGTAAGCATGTCTTGTCTGTTTGACTAAACAATGTAGCTTTCACTTTTCTTGAAACTTTGGTCTTCTTTTTCGTAAGGACGGCAAACTACTGGCTCCAAATTCAAAGAAACCCTGTGTTGAACAGGTATTGTGCCGGTTGAATTGTTTTTATTTTTTGACTTATCAAGTTTTGCTTATTATCAAGCATTTCTTTTTTTTTTTTATAAGGGAGTATGTCGTAACTTACGGAGCAAGAAATTGCAGTCTCCTGACCTCCCTTCCGCAAGCTCTCTCACATGCAAGTTTACCTAGACACATACTCTCAAATTTACAGTCAACTTAAAAAAAAATAGATAATTTCATGATGCATTTGTGTGTGTTGCCCCAATAAATTCTGTCAGTGTCAGTTTCCAATGAAGCAATGAAGGAACAATGTGATGGAATGAAGGAGCAGAGAGAGAATATCAGTGTCGGAGTACAAGAAGAAGATAAAGAAGTAGAAGTAGAAGAAGAAGAAGAAGAAGAAGAAGAAGAAGAAGAGTATGAGGAGGAAGAAGAAAGTGGACCAGAGGACCTGTCAGTGGTTGAATCCCCCTCTTTACAGGTCAGCTGAGGTTCTTTTCTGCACATTCTTCACACTGTATAGTCAAACCCTATTATCCAAACCCCCACCATCTGATCTCCCACCACGTGAACCAGTATCCTGCTATAATGTATGCACCATATGAATGCAACATCTACATAACATGACACAAGAGTAAGTATTATAACAGCAGGCAAGTAGACAAATAGACCCCAGAGTTTTTGAGCCTCTGCCCTTTTACCCACTGACTGTATAAGTGCCCGTTTGGCTGGCCTGTAGAATACAAGATATTTATTGTCGTTGCACAAGTACAATGACATTATGTTCTATAATAATAATAATAATAATAATAATAATAATACAATATATAAAATAAAATTTGGGTTCACTTGTAGAGCTAAATATGTTCATGAATGTAGTTGTGAAACTTTAGAACAAAAAATAAATAAATAAATAAAATAAAATAAATAAATAACACATTTTGACACAGCACAGCACTGGCACAGCAAATGCATTGGCTTTTGTTCTAAGCATTTCATCTCTCTTGGGTGCCTCGGATTATCATTTCACCTCAACTCCAGTCACTGATACATGCATTACCAAAATGTTCTATGGGTAATTATTATAGCAACTTACAATTTATTGAGACTTTCAGGTTTACATTTTCCCCTTCATGGATACAACAATAGCATTTACAATCCATTTAAATAAAATGATGAACGAGCATTAACAAACTCATTCTTGCCATCTGGCTTCGAGTATGAGCAAGCTATTTTGTGTTCTCTTATTAACAGTAATCTAGTTATCATTACATTGTTTGTCATGTAAGAAAACACACACTTACATACAACTACAGTGGGGCAAAAAAAGTATTTAGTCAGCCACTGATTTTGCAAGTTCTCCTACTTAGAAAGATGAGAGATCTGTAATTTTCAACGTAGGTACACTTCAAATATGAGAGACACAATGAGGAAAAACAATCCAGGAAATCACACTGTAGGATTTTGAAAGAATTTCATTGTAAATTATGGTGGAAAATAAGTATTTGGTCAATAACTAAAGTTCAACTTAATACTTCGTAACATAATCTTTGCTGGCAATGACAGAGGTCAAACGTTTCCTGTAAGTCTTCACCAGGTTGGCACACACTGTAGCTGGTATTTTGGCCCATTCCTCCATGCAGATCTCCTCTAGAGCAGTGATGTTTTGGGGCAACACGGACTTTCAACTCCCTCCACAAATTTTCTAAGGGGTTGAGGTTTGGAGACTGGCTAGGCCACTCCAGGACCTTGAAATGCTTTTTATGTTGGAGACACTCCTCGATTGTTCTCGAGCGGTGTGTTTGGAATCAGTGTCATGTGGAAGATCCAGCCACGTTCCATCTCAATGCTCTCACTGATGTGGCAGGAGGTTTGGTTGAGGTTTGGCTTCTTATTTAAAATCTCACCTACATGGCCCCGATCATCTTCCCTAACACAGATCGTCGTCCTGGTCCCTTTGCAGAAAAACAGCGCCAAAGCATGAGTTCCACCCCATGATTCACAGTGTATGGTGCCAATCAGCCATCTTCTGCCTCCAAAACACGAGTTGAGTTTTCACCCAAAAAGTTCTTATTTGGTTTTGGGTTGACAACATGAGATTCTCCCAGTTCCCTTCTGGATCATCAATGCTCTTTGGCAAACTTCAGACAGGCCATGGGACCAGTACTGGCTTAAGCAAGTTGGACATGCCTGGAACAAACAGGATCGGAGTCCCTCTCGGTTTGTAGTGTGTATGATGATCATTTGACCCCCGGGGATCCGATCTTGCGTGGAGCCCAGACAAGGAGATTATCAATGGTCTTGTATGTCTTACAATTGCTCCCACAGTTAATTTATTGACACCAACCTGCTTGCCAATTGTAGATTCACTCTTCCCAGCCGGCTGCAGGTCTACAATTTTCTTCCTGGTGTCCTTTGACAGCTCTTTGATCTTGCCCATGGTTGAGTTTGGAGTCTGACTGTTTGAGGCTGTGGACAGGTGTCTTTTATACAGATAATGAGGTCAAACAGGTGCCATTAATACAGGTAACGAGTGGAGGACAGAAGAGCTTCGTTAAAGAAGAAGTTACAGGTCTGTGAAAGCCAGAAATCTTGCTTTTTTGTGGGTGACCAAATACTTATTTTCCACCATGATTTACAATTAAATTCTTTAAAAATCGTACAATGTGATTTCCTGGATATTTTTTTTTCCTCATTTTGGATTGTATTGGATTCAATTTATTGTCATTACACATGTACAAGTACAAGGCAACGAAATGTCTTTTTAGAAGAAACAAGAAATAATGAACACATTGGGAAAAGAAGGAGAACTCCTTCCAGCACACAAGTGCATAAACATAACATAAACACACAACTAGCCACTGGTTAGGGATATGGGTATTGGGAAAAGTAACCAAAAACGTCAAGCAGCCATCCGTGTGCGCAGCCGTTCCAGCACGCCCTGCAGACAAGCTTAGAGTGGAGACGTTTGGTTTGGGTAGGGACAAAATGTTCTTTTCAGTTCACATTCTTGCGCAGATAGAGACTGTACAAAGTTCGCGATGACGTGGCAGTATACAGCGCTTACTGCCCAGAATGAAAAAGTCAGTGGATGGGGGTTGGGTACTTAGTAGCAGATCCTCAGGAGGAATTTCTTATCAGCAAGGCCGTTGCTGATATAGGGAAGCCGAAACTAGAAATGGCTTGTTTTGACTGAGCTCTAAAATTTAACACTCAGAACCAATGTATCTCTGCTGGTTTACTTCCTTTCGCAAATCTGTTAGTTTCTCCATGATGGATTCCATAGTGCGGTTAATATACGCAGTCTGAGTTCCAACAACTTTGCCCACCATTTCAATCAAATTGGGCAGTTTCTGGGGACCGTTGACAACTGACCCAACTCTTTTAATTTTTCGATACAGCAGGGTAATGCCTAATCCGCTCAGCAGAAACCCCACAATCAAAGTTCCAAATAGATAAACATCCTCGATGTCCTCCAACGAAAGAGGTGCCAGGCACACGACTCTCCACTTCCCCCATGGGTCCATCGCATATCCTGCCATCTGTGTTCCGTCAGGGCATGTGGGTTCCCTCGAACCCGAACTTCTCGATGAGAAGATGGTGTCAATAGGCATGTACAATAAAACTACTAATTGGGCTTAGTGCGGAGCCTTGTGGTACACTGCTATAAGTTGAATTAGTCCAGTTTTCTAGATCAGTTTTAAGTACTAGATTACATTTGTTGTTTGTATATAAAAAGCACTTACTTGATGAAACAGTGAATATTACATAGTTAAATAATTTAACTTTATTTTACTTGTTTTATTCATATTCTTCTGCAGCTGGATCAGAACAATGATGGGCTCTGCTTCATTTGTCATTCTGGTGGCAATCTGGTGTGTTGTGAAAAGTGTCTTCAATCTTTTCATCACAACTGCCACGTACCAACGGTAGAGAATATAAACACACGCAGGTGGAGTGCCAGGGCAAATTTTTTGCCTTATTGAAATTAAAGGAATATATTCTGCAGTCAGGCTTGTGGATCTTGTTGTTGCATCAGATTAAACTCTGAAAATTCTGGTTGTGCAGAGAACAGAGTGTGAGTATATTTAGATTTTACAGTAATCTTCAGGAGGCAGTTTCTGAAAATTAAGAAGCTGTTCATCTTGTTAGTAGGAAATGTTACCAAAACTGTACATAATGAAGAGCCCCAGCTCTTTTTTAGTTACAAGTCTTTTCATGTTTTGTGTACCTGCTTAAATTAAGTAGGGCTCTAATGATTTACATATTCTAGGGGTGTAACGATGCAGAAATGTCACCACTTGCATCGTGTCAATATTCACGCAGATATCACGTGCCTTCCTTATATGGACATTCTAATAATGTTGTTGCAGTCTTCGAACACAGTATGATTGAGGGCACAATCATGCATCATATACAGCACATCTGTCTTCACATCTTCTCCAATGGGAAACTGAAGGTATTTGGTGGTGTTCGGCATGATAAAAAAAAACGGGTTGTCATACAAAACTGGGCATGTAATAGGGTCTCATTTTAAAATATTCTTCAGTTTTAAAATAAGCACTTAATTTCTAGTTATTAAGATTTATTGTACAACCCCATATCAGAAAAAAGTGGGAAGATATGGAGGAAAATGCAAATTTTAAAAAGATGCTGTTGTTGTCTTATATTACTGTGACTTATGTTTCATTGAAGGGACAGTATGAAGCCAAGTGTTTCATGTAGGTTTTTCCTGAGTAAATTCAGGCCCAGGCAACACATTAAAGAAAGTTGGGATGGGGCAAAGTTAGTCAAAGACCTGCCTTTTTATGGATGCTGCCTTCGTACCAATCAGACTATAATTCACTTTGCTGTTGGAAATCATATCATTTTTTTACCTCATATAGACCTAAATGCCCCCGTCCAACTTTTGGAAGAGTTTGCAGGCCTGCAATGCAGGAAAAGGATGTTTATTAATGAATGAAGATGACATGGGAAAAAAAAAAACATTGAATGAAACGTTGTGTTCATAATGTCTACAATTAAGCAAAATCAATGTAGGAAACACACACATTTCTAAATTTGCATTTTCTGTACTGTAACAACTTTCTAATTAGGGTTGTAATGCAGGAGACAAAGTAGTAAAGGTCTGGGTCCTTCGTGTGGAGTCGCAGTCATCCCCATTGTCAACATGAATTTACTCCGGGTGCTTCCGGTTTTATCCCACAGCCCAAAGGCATCATTATTTTAATTTATTGAGCTAAAGTGCCCCCTATTGGAGTGTGATATGAGTGTGTGTGCCCTATGAGGATGGCGATCCGTTTTTGGCTCGGGTTGTTACTGCCTGTGCCAAGCTGCCAGGCTAGGCCACCGGTTATCCAGTAACTTTGACCAGGATGATGCCAAATAAGAAAGGGCGTGATGAATGTGATACCTAGTACTGAATGTAGCATACATGAGCAGGCGCCCGTTACACCATAGTTATAGTCACCGTAAGCTCCACTAGCTAATCCTGACCTAGTAAAATGCCAATGCTTGCCTTCCTTATTGCTATAGCCACAGTGGCAGCTGTGTCCTAAAAATTTAGAGGTGGGTTGCAAACAAACGAAAAGAAAGAAGAAAGAAAAAGTCTTAAAACAGACACAAGCTCTGCAACGTCAAAAACATTTGTTTCTGTCAGAGCTGCATTCATTTCCCCCAAGGAGCTTGTATTGATGATGGAGATTGTTCCACTGCACACAGTCGTCTCCAAGGACCTCAATGCGGTCAGGTCTGGGACTCTGTGGTGGACATCAGGTGGGATAAATGATGGCCTCATGCTTGCCGGAACCACTTTCTTACAACTCTGACCCTTCTGAAACAGTATGAACACCTTTCCACGACCACCGGATGTGTCTTCGACATTGTTAACAAATGAGAAGCTACTCAATGTTCGGTGTTAAAGAGCTTGTTGCCAGCTGAAGCATAGCCACCAATGCAGAATATCCTATGGGAGACTCTTTTAACTATTTACCTATTTGCTTAGTTAAATTCCAGGTGGTGACTTTTTTTTGGTCAGCAGTATATTATTAACATGTAACTTGACAGGGACGCTGCCCAGCGCCCCCAATGACAGCCGGCACTGCTATAACAGCCAATGTGGATCTGCAAAAGGGATTACGGTCCAAAATTGTTGATCATAAGAATGTAGACAAAAACTTAATTTACACTTCATAACACTAAGCTGGAACAATTGGTTAACACATTTCAAGACAGAATCTGTAACTATTTTGAAATATAATAGTGGATAATATGTTGTGTGTGTTGTGTTTGTTTAGGGAGGACTGGATGTGCAAATTTTGCTTGTTTAAGGCTTACCAGGGAGAGTGGCTCCTGTGGTCAAGGAAAAAAGCTTGGAAAACTGAACAGACCTATTTCTGGAAAAATCATTTGGTACCCCCAAAATGTAATTTTGTGGACAAGGGATTTTTGTGGATTTTTTTTTTTTGTACATATTAGATTAAATTAATGCTGACTATCTTTAAACTATCAAAAGATGCTGCACCAAAGCTGTGTTTCTGATCATGTCTCTCTCTTTTTTTAACAAGTGCTGTGATATTTCTATGGTATGGAAAGGAGGATGTACAGCGAGTGTTTGCTGTAGACCCCATAATCCCACAGTAAGCCCTCTACACTCTCTAGACTACCTTTTACTCTATGTTACTTTCTTTCTACAGGTCCACACATTTATTATTCACTTCTCCCCTTATCTGAAGTGCAATCATCAGTTATAAGTCTATATTAAATCAGTACAAACTTTATTGACTAATTTAAATCCATTTACATGAATGTTTGTTGCTGTAAACTTTATAGTGCTAAGTCTACACTCAAAGCTCACCTTACCTTAACTATGTTTAACCTTTAATTTTCTATATTTTGGATAAATATCAGATATCAGATCTGCATAAATTATCTCAGATTTTCACACAGGTCCTAAAAGTTAGATAAAGAGAACCCCAGTTAAACAAATGAGAAAGAAAAATATGATACTTGGTCATTTATTATTGAGGAAAATGATCCAACATTACATTATATTGAGTGGCAAAAAAGTTATGTGAACCTCTAGGATAGCAGTTAGTTTAGTTTGAAGGTGAAAATTACAGTCCAGTGTTGTCAATCAATGGGATGACAATCAGGTGTGAATGGGCAAACCTGTTTTATTTTAAAAAAAACAGGTATCTATGAAAGTCTGCTGTTCACAACACATTTGTGGAAGTGCATAATAGAACAAACCAAAGGAGATTCTGAGGACCTCAGGAAAAAAAAGTTATGATGCTCATCAGGCTGGAAAAGGTTTTAACAAAAACCATATCTAAAGAGTCTGGACTCCACCAAATACACAGTCAGAAAGATGGAGAAAGCAAGCCTGTTACCTCCCCAGGAGTGGTCGACCAACAAAGATCATCCAAGAAAAGGCGTTGGTAATAGTTGCGAGGTCCAAAAGGAGCCCAGGGTAACTTCTAAGAAATGAAGACCTCTCTCACATTGGCTAATGTAATGTTCATGAGTCCACAATCAGAGGAACACTGAACAAACAATGGTGTGCATGGCAGGGTTTAAGGAGAAAGTCAATGCTTCCAAAAAAGAACATCGTTGGCTCGTCTGCAGTTTGCTAAAAAATCACGTGGACGAGGCAGAGCTATGGGAAGATGTTTTGTGCGACCAGAGAACCAAACATACAACTTTTGTGGTGAAAAGAAAGCATTATGGTTGGAGAAAGGAAAACACTGAATTCCAGCATAAGAACCCTTATCCCCATCTTGTGAAAACATGGTGGTAGTACAGTATCATGGTTTGGGCCTGTTTTGCTGCATCTGGGGCCAGGACGGCTTGCCATCATGATGGAAGCAATGAATTCTGGAATTGATATCAGAGATTCTAAAGGACAAATATAAGGACATCGGTTCCATTGATGATCTCAGAGACGGGGTCATGCAGGCAAGACAACGGACACCTAAGCACAAAAGAAGTTCTACCAAAGAATGTTTCGAGAAGAGTAAAGTTCATGTTTTTTTGGAATGGCAAGTCAAAGTCTGACCTTAACCCAATCGAACATGCTGTTGGAAGGAGCTGAAAGTGAAGCAGCTATGGAGGGAAATCCCACCAACATCCCAGAGCTGAAGCTGTTCTGTACGGAGGAATGGGCTAAAAATTCAGGACGTTTAGTTGGGGGGGTCATTTACCCAAATAATGAAAGCAAAGGCACATACTTTTGCCACTCACCCTATGTAATATGGATCATTTTCCTAAATAAATTAAAGACCAAGATAATATTTTTGTCTCAGTTGGTAACTGGGTTCTTTTATCACTTTTGGGACTTGTGTGTGAAAAATCGGATGATGTTTTTAGGTTCATATTTATGCAGAAAATTATTAAAAGGGTTGCATTTAAACTTTCAAGCACCCACTTATTAGGTATCAGATGCGGTATGTTTTTAGAGTGGTGCGTGAACGTGTAAGCCCATTGGAATTGTCCTATTTCTGCCCACAATGATGACTTAAAAACATCAGTCCTAAAATATAACCCCAAATCAGAAAAAGTTGGGACGGGTGGTATGGAGAATTGTTTTGGACTAACTCCGTTTCATTTGCTAAAAACATCCATTCAGAATTCAAGCCTGCAACACTTCCAAGAAATGTGGGACAGGTCAATTTAGGTCTAGTAATGAGGTTAAAAAATGATGTGAGTTTAAACAGGTGATGTAAGAAAGTGATTATATCATAATTGGTACAAACAGCAGTATTCATGAAAGGCGAGTCTTTGAGGAGTAAAGATGGGCAGAGGATCTCCTGTTATCAACACGTGTGAGAAAATTATAGATGTTTAAAACGAGGTTCCTCAATGAAGGGATTACAATTTCAAGTCCTACCTTTTTCTGGTGTTACTTGTCTTGTATCCTTTTGTTGATAAATGCATGGACATTGCTGGAAAAGATGTCGTCTTGAAGGAATTAATGTTTCCACTGTGTGATGGTCCATCTGAGATGCCTTTAAGCCACATAGGACTTCTTTTTTGCACAGTATACTTCTGCTTGATAAAGGTTTAATAAAGTAATCCATAGCCCATGTGATCCTATCAGCTATTGATGAAAGACGGTTGTTGATGCAGTGCCGTCTGAGGGATTGAAGATCACAGATCTTCAGTTTAAGCATGCACCCTTGCCTTTTTCACACTGAAATTCCTCCAGATTCCTTGAATGGTTTAATGATAATACAACCCCAATTCCAATGAAGTTGGGACGTTGTGTAAAACATAAATAAAAACAGAATACGATGATTTGTAAAAAATTTTCAACCCATATTCAATTGAATACACTACAAAGACAAGATATTTAATGTTCAAACAGATAAACCTTATTGATTTTTGCAAATATTCACTCATTTTGAATGTGATGTCTGCATAAAAAAAAGTTAGGACAGGAGCATGTTTACCACTGTGTTACATCACCTGTCCCTTTAACAACACTCCATAAGCGTTTGGGAACTGAGGACACTAATTGTTGAAGCTTTGTAGGTGGAATTCTTTCCCATTCTTGCTTGATGTACAACTTCAGTTGCTCAACAGTCCGAGGTCTCCGTTGTCGCATTTTGCGCTTAATAATGCATACACAGTTTCAAATGGGAGACAGGTCTGGACTGCAGGCAGGCCAGTCTAGTACCCGCACTCTTTGACTACGAAGCCACACTGCTGTAACACGTGCATAATGTGGCTTGGCATTGTCTTGCTGACATAAGCATGGACGTCCCTGAAAAAGATGTTGATTGGATGGCAGCATATGTTGCTCCAATACCTGTATGTACCTTTCAGCATTAATGGTGCCTTCACAGATGTGTAAGTTACCCATGCCATGGGCACTAACAAACCCCCATACCATCAGAGATGCTGGCTTTTGAACTTTGCACTGATAACAATCTGGACAGTCCTTTTCCTCTTTGGCCTGGAGGACATGACGTCCATGATTTCCAAAAACAATCTGAAAAGTGGACTCGTCAGACCACAGGACACTTTTTCACTTTGCGTCAGTCCATCTCAGATGAGCTCAGGCCCACAGAAGCTGGTGGTGTTTCTGGGTGCTGTTGATATATGGCTTTCACTTTGCATGGTAGAGTTTTAACTTGCACTTGTAGACGGAGCGACGAGCTGTGTTCACTGACAGTGGTTTTCTGAAGCGTTCCTGAGCCCTTGTGCTAATATCCCTTACAGAATGATGTCAGTATTTAATGCAGTGTCACCTGAGGGATTGAAGGTCATGGGCATTCAATGTTGGTTTTCGGTCTTGCCACTTACTTGCAGAGATTTCTCCAGACTTTCTGAATCTTTTGATGATATGATGGACTGTAGATGATGAAGTCCCTAGATTCTTTGCAATTGCACGTTGAGAACCATTGTTTTGAGAAACTGTTGAACTATTTGAGGTGAACCTCGCCTCATCCTTGCTTGTGAACAACTGAGGTTTTCGGGGATGCTCCCTTTATTCCCAATCATGACACTCACCTGTTTCCAACGAACCTGTTCACCTGTGGAATGTTCCAAACAAGTAGTTTTTGGGCATTCCTCAACTTTCCCAGTGTTTTGTTGCCCCTGTCCCAACTGTTTTGGAACATGTTGCAGGCATCAAATTCAAAATTAGTGAATATTTGCAAAAAAAACATATAAATTTTATCTGTTTGAACATTATATATCTTGTCTTTGTAGTGTATTCAATTGAATATGGGCTGAAAAGGATTTGCAAATCATCGTATTCTGTTTTTATTTACGTTTTACACAACGTCCCAACTTCATTGGAATTGGAGTTGTATGTAGAGGGAGAAATATGTAAATCCCCTCCAATATTTATTTGAGAAACACTGTTTTTAAACATTTCAATAATTTTCTTACACACTTGTTGACAAACTGCAGATCCTCTTCCCATCTTTGGAGACTCAGCCTTGGATACTGTTTTTGTACCAAACCATGATAATAATCACCTGTTTGAAATCACATCATTATTTATGCTTGTTTGGTTGTTTTATTAACTAGCCCTAATTTTTCCATTGTTACATTTTTTGGAATGTACTGGAGGCCTGAAATGCAAAATGGATGTTTTTTAACAAACTAAATTAAGCTGACCAAACAAAACATGAAATATCTCTGATTCACACTGTTTGCAGTGAAATAAAATCCAAATTAAATGTAAGAAAAACTACATTTTCCATGCCATCCAAAATTTTTCTGATTTGGGGTTGTAGATTAAACAAACTAGATTAAATATTATAGACCATGATCCCATGGTACACATCTGTGAGTACCAAAAATATGTAAACCTTTGCTTTCTGTAGCTGGTGTGGCCCCAATGTGCAGCAGTAATTACAACTAAACTTTCCAGTAACTGTTGACAGAGGGGCTATAATTGTTTGTAATACAATTACATTAATCATCCGCAGAAATCATACAAATAACATTATCATCTTTAGCTAACCACAGCAAAAACAGATTTATTGAAAATTAAGCATTTATGGGACCAGCTAGGGCACCAGCTGTGGCAACTTACAAGAATGCAGGATCTACAGGACAGGCCCAGCCGCAACATCTGTGGTCAAATGTGGCACAGGATACCATACGGAACCTGTTTGAATCCATGACAACCTCATCTTGCATTCAGGCTAGAGGTGGCCCAACAGGGTACTAGAGCCCCCTTTCAACTGTATGGTTTTCCCCAAAAAACGTATTATTTCGCTATAATAATGTAATCACTTACATATATCATTATTACATTCACACATATAAAGAGTCATATGATTCCGACAACTCCTACTTGGTAAGTTATTTATTTGTCAATGAGTACAAATGACTAAGTACACTATTATTGTCTCATTTATTTAACTGGGCTCACTATCTATTTTTAGGACTTATAAGCATGATGTTGTTTATGGAGAAATATTGGAAGCTCTAAACATTTCACGAACTTTCAAGCACCACTGTGTGGCCAAATACTGAAGTATAACTAGTTAAACTGTAGGTGGCATGTAATAAGGACCTTTATTGAACCCATTAGTTTGGCTTCATTGTGCAATACTGTACAGTAAAACACAAATCTATCTGTACTGGTTTGTCCTGTTTGTATACAAAGTGCCATACCCTAATCACATTCCAGCACCTAATTTGGTAAAATACATCCATGACCAGGTGAAAAACTACAGTAGAGTGATCTCCAAGCCCATGTGGCTGGACCGAGTGAGGACGAAGCTGAAGAATAAAAGATATAACACAGTGAGAGAGTTTGTAGAGGACATCCGGCTCATCTTTCACAACTGCAGCATTTTTAATAAGGTGAGACTAAAATACTGTGTGTTGTGTGTGTAATCAGTTATGTATCGGTACTTGTGTCACTCAAAAGGACATATTTGGTTTCTGACACTGTATGGCACCTTGTCAGAAGGAGTGGTTAGAAAATGAGATTTATTGCTGTGAGTAAGTTTGTTTGCAGTTAATGAATACTTTAACCGTCTCTCTCATCGTAGGACAACAAGTTTGGCAGGATGGGATCGAGACTAAGTGAGATCTTTGAGCAAGCACTTCAGAAGGTCTTCAGCATCCTACATGCATGATCATTCAAGTCTCAGCTATAAACGTGCCGTTTCTCTCAGTATTATCTCTCCACACCACTTCCTTTCTCCCCACTCTTTGATTTAAAGCGACCTTGGGTATTATAAAGGTGCTATATAAATGCAACTCATTCTTATTATTACTATTATTTTGCATCAGCTTTTCTCCAGATTCCTCATCAAGCAGCAAATTCCTAGCAAATGTAAATCTTAATATATATCGTATAAAGCAGCAGAGCAGTGGGTGGCACTGTGCATTTCTACAACCAACTGATATTCCCTACTTCAACGTCCTATGTTGCATGGAGGAAAAAAAATCCACTTTACCAAGGAAAAACACAGAGGATATAAGGTCATCATACGGTTGAGGACAACAGCTGATCAAAGTGTTATAGAACAGCAATTCTTTCTAATCTTGAACTCTAATACTTGGTCATTATAGGAGTATAATGAATACAGATTCTCCTGGTGATTGGGATGTTAAAGTAAAACCTGTAATCTCTGTCCTTCTGCCTCTACCTAATGGATTCTAGACTTGACTCCACAGACTGGGGTAACAGGGGATGCTTTGCTTTGCTTGATTTGTCACGTTAATATTTTAAATGATCATTTTTACGTTAAATAAATGTACTTAAGAACTTTGAATTTGAACTCAAGCATTTAAGTGGTTTCTGGATACATTTTATTTCAACTGGGGGACATCGTGGTGCAGTGGTTATCGTTATCACCTAGTGGTTGTCGTTTGAGTCTTGACCTGGCCACTGTATGTGTAAAATTTGCATGTTCTCACTTTTTCGGTGTGGGTTTCCACACAGTACTCCGATTTCCTCCCATATTCTAGAGACATGTATCAAGTTGTAACACTCCCTGGGTTTAACTTTGAGTACCTACAGATTGCAACACATTTATCTTGAACATATAGAAAGTAACATAAGCCAAACAGCAAGCATATTCCCATCTATATACGCATCCCATATTTGGCATAAATGCCTAACCCAAAACAACAACCAAAACAGACTCACCACTTTTTAGCAGGGCTACTCCTGGCTCCCAGTCTTTTACAGTCACCTGAGATGCTGGTGTAGTTACCAAGTATCCATTTAAGCTTTCAGTCCCATCCATCAGCCATTGCAGGATAAACAACGACTGGAGAAAAGGTCCTTAAATCAGTAAAGCTGGTGTTTCTCTCGCAGAACCAGCCAATATGCAGTGAAAAACCTTCTACAAAACAGACAGAAATAGTTATAAATACACACTTAAACTTGAGATTAGAGTGTATAATGTTATATAAATATTCCAACTGGTTAATTACATTGTGCTTAAAGAACATACTGTTCCCCAACAAGGGCCTGAGGAACTTATAGAGGAGGCTCACTGCGACAAACAAGCCTCTATTTACCTTCCAGTTTCCCTCCAACTCCATATGCTTCTCCCTCTTAACCTTAGACCTGAGTGTTAACACTGCCCCCTAACTACCAGGAAGGAAATTATCCTGCCTCCAACTACCAGGAAGGAAATTATCCTGGTGACAGTGACAGTTTTTTGTCACAAAGTCAACTGGCGTCTCAAAAAAGTCCCAGTGTGAATGAGTGAGTGTGTGCATGCACGCAAATGTGCATTGTGATGGACTGGTTCCCTGTCTAGGGTTGGGTTCTGCCTTGTGCCCTGTTCTGTCAGTTATTCTCCAGCACTCAGCGTGCACAAATGGGGTTAAGTGGTATTGAGAGTGAGCCCACGACACTTTATAATAATTTCAAACTGTCATTTTGCATGAAGTTAATCTGAATTGAATGTATGTAACTGAAAGATAGAATACCATAACGAGACACGTTTTGTTTGGGGAGGGGCTTAAACACATTTTAGAAACTCTCTCCCTTTTAGGCACCGTCTCTCTAAATATTGTCTAGCTTTTAATAATTCGTATGACCTGGTAAAATATATGGACTTATTACGGAGCTGCATAATTTGACGTGAAGTCCGAGTGCGTTTATTATGTGTACGTCCCTAATTAACCACACGATGTCGCCAAATTCCCGCGGGCTATAAAATGATGGCTCAAACCAACCACTTCTATTAATTATTAAATTGATTAATTGATTATAAAAATAGTGATTCACGTAAGGAAGCGCTAAAGTTAAAGTTAAAATCAGAATAAGCCGCCTAGATAAGAATCACGGAAGTCCTTGTGTCTATCTCTTTTGTGGCTGTAATTATTACGTCCAGACACACGAGGCAGACCAACACACTACACAACAAATGGAGTACAGCAGTCTAATCTGTTTTTCGACGTATTTTATCGTGAATGTATTTATCGGTTCAAAATATATTACATATAATATTTTGAATAAAGCAAATGAGTCATCAACTCTTATATTTACACATAGCTTTATCAATCTACAGGTTGCTGTTGATTAAGGCAACACATAACACTACGCTGTCAGACACATTTTAGGCGATCTTGATCCCTTTTACGGTTGTGTAAGAACATTTTAGGAATCATTTTGTATTTGATTTGACAAAATCTATGCCCAGGAAAATCTAAGGTAGTCTGTTCTTACAATTATGAAGCTTAATTATAGTTTTAGTTTCCCAATTTGTTTTATTACACTTAACTGGGCAGTGTGTAAATTGTTTTGTTTCAGGTTAACGAAAAATACTGTTTTGGACCTTCAAGAGCAGTATCTGTACAGGAATACCATTAGAAACTTCTATCATAAAACACATACGATCTGGCAGATAGTTATTATTATATATTTATATATTTGGTAGTAGTATGAAGTTTATCCCCCATGCTTCAACAATATCTTTCACAGTTCTGAGAAGCATTCCACTAGATTTTGTAACATGACTGTGATGTTGGACAGTAAGCCTGGCTCACTGATGGCAATTCCAGTTTCCTTTAAAGATATAAAACCTTTTATAGGATTCCATAGTAAATGCTTCCATGTTTTTTGTTCTTCCCGCACTCCAGGAGTGAACAATTGACTAGGATTTCATTTGTGTTCAATGTGAATGTGTAGGGTTCAAATCTCGACTCTGACCAGATCATAACATAAGCGTGATGGACTTGTATTCAAGCCAGTTCTTGGTGGTCTTCACAGTGTGAGAAAGACCAATGTCCATGCTTAATAGTAGGCGAGATGAATTCAATGGTGTATTTCTTACAAGATCTCTGAAGAAACCTCTCTGGAACATTACCATACAACTCCAATCGTGATTCATCAGTCCACACAAATTGCTGAACCACTCTGACTCAAACTTTCCATATTCTGCCAGAAACTGTCCTGTTCTTGATGTTTTTTGTATTCAGAAATGACTTTGTAATACATCTTCTAATACAGACCAAAAAACTCCCTTAAACAACCTTTATAGCTTTTAATAGATTGATTTCAGGCTTGTGTTAGGCTGCATCAGCTGTGGCCTCAGCTAATGTTAAATAACTAGTCTTTTAAGAAAAAATACAAGACATTGATACAAGACAAGATATTTTGGAAGATTGTGAATATGCAGAGATGTGTTGGTTTGAGTTTTATAATCAAACATTTAAATATTTTTAGGACTTTATCTTATTGTACAGGAAAACTACATAAGTGAATTAACACCTTTCCAGCTTGGAAACATCTGCCAAAAATGGGGAATTCAAAATGGCACCTAGCAACAAAAACCTAAAATGACATTAATAAACTATAGTTGAAATGGTCCTCCCAATCACTCAACTCTTTTTCCTTCAGGTTCAACTTAAATGCAATTTCTTCCAAATTCACTTCAGTTCTCAAGTTAAATATTTCAACTCTCTTCAGTTCACAATGAACTTTCTTCAGCTGAATACTTCTTAATTCTTTCCCTTTATAATATTTTCCAATTTTACTTCACTAACATTGTAACCTTACTTTATCTCTTTTTAAAATTCCTAGACTAGATATTCTGCTTTTGTTTCTCAGTCTTCTCTTTAGCATTTATTAGCATGTTTTGCTTCCTTAATTTTCTCTTCTGGATTCATCAGCTTTCTTTTCTTTTCTTTTCTCTCATACACAAATAAACACTTAGTGCACTCTTCTACAAAAGAAGAGTGTCATTGTCCACTTTTTTTATACACTGCCCTACAGGCATAACACATTTTTGGCAGATTAACCCACAAAGCATTCTGGAAAACTTAGTTTCCACAAGCAGGAGAAGTCAAAGGTCTCTAGTCAGAGGTGGCGGTGCAGAGCTGGCTTGAAAAGTGTGAAAAGAAGCCAGCACAGCAGCAAGTGCACCTGGGGCAGCGGCACTATACGACGCCTGACACTGTGACAGACATCACTAGTTAAAAAGGGTATCTACATAAATTTTGCCATAAAGCATATGCTCTATTTTGATCCTTTCCAGCATCTTCTAAAACATATTAAAATCCAAAATGTAGATGTCGTTCATTGTTTAATTTGTCCAGCAGCATGTCCTCATCTAAAAAACAGCAGGCTGTTCAGCTCATTACGGTGAATATTGGGTAACCCATAGCATGTGTGGCATACAGGGTGAGTTCTGAGGAGGACAGTCTGGCTCGTGGCATTCACTGGCTTCTGTCCAGTACATCTAACCTTCCTGGGGCACTGATACCTTTGATGGGGAGGAGGAAGAAGCTAAAGCCAATAGCTTGAGCGAAATGAGTATAGCGGATTGAAATTCTGCCACGTAATCACTTTGCTATTTCACAAGCTAATTCTCAAGCTGAAGCAAGTCATCAGCTGATATAAATAGTGTCAGAACTTCTAATCTTCCAAGAAAAGGGGTTAAAGATATGATGAGGAAAAACTTCCCTCCTAATTATAACTAATTAATTTCATTTTATATGAAGGCTATATACACTCATCAGTCACTTTTTAAGGTGCATCTGTTCAACTGCTTGTTTTGTTAACACAAATATCAGCCAATCACATAGACATATGGAAATGGTCAAGACGACCTGCTGAAGTTCAAATGGAGCATCAGAATGGGAAAGTAAGGTGATTTATGTGACTTTGAGTATGTCAGATACTGTTGACCTGCAGGGATTTTCACACACAGCCATCTCTAAGGTTTACAGAAAGTGGTCAGAAAAGTGAAAATATCTAGTGAGGGAAGAATGGCCAAACTGGTTCAAGCTAATGGAAAGGTAACGATAACTCAGTAAACCACTCATTACAACAGAAGTATGCAGAAGAGCATCTCTGAACCACAACACCTGAAACCTTGAAGCAGTTGGGCTACAGCAACATAAGACCACACTGGTTGCCAGCTATGATCAGGCAACTGAAGATAAATTTGGCTCAGCAAAAGTAGACAGTTTATTCTAAACGTGAACAAATTGAGACTCTTCAGAACAGGCAAACTTTTTCCAGTCTTCTATTCCAATTTCCAACTTTTTTGCAGCCTCAGTTGTCTGTTCTTGACAGGAGTGGGGAACTGAGGATTGCCTTACAAAACACTGTCTACCAACAAGGAGGAACACAAAATGGCAGCGCAGTTTGAAAAGTAGAAAATAAAGTAAAAACCAACAAACTAAGGCTGAGACTATACCAGGTCTCCAAAACTCAAAAAACATTCTTTAAACTCAAATCAATATAGGTTTTCTGTTTTCCTACTTTATTTCAAGTACAAGCTTAAATAAGGCAACGGCATAAGGCCAGAAATCATCCTTGGTATGCTTAGAATGTCACCAGTCATCTTCACCTTCCAGTAACAGCATGACCCCTGACCCAGTCTGGACCAAGCTGTGTCTTGCCCTCCTGGCTGATTTCACTTCAAAGTTGCCATGACACTCTAAATGAAACAAATGCTCTTCTCTTTTACATTTGCTGAAATTCTTTCTTGTTTCTCATAGCTCAGAGCTACTTCGGTTTCAAAGCGTGCCGTGGTTCCCACCAAAAGCTGAAATGTACTGCACCTCTGCCCTCTCATACTTTCTCAAAACCCCCTCCACCGCCAACACCGCCATCATGTTCATTTCCGTTATGGCACTCCTGCCTCTCATGTTGCATGTAAAAGGCAGCTGTGGGTTTGTTTTCTACCCTTCTTGTTGACAGGAAGAGGAGCAGCTAAGGCCCTGAGACCCACCTCTGATCCTCGAATCCAATCAACAGAAAAACTGTAGACCACAGAAATATTTACACAATTGTTTGAACAGTTCTGAATGGAATTCATCCATAACGTACAGCTAAATAATTTTAAATTGCCATTACTGCTATCTATTAATCAACGTAAAGTGGAAACTCAGAATTCGAACTCGAGCTTCTTTAATCGCCCAATTCGGAAATCAAACGGTCCTTTCAAACATCGGTAAAATCTGTATGTGTATGACCCGGCCTTAGGGTGTGTCTGAAATAAATTTGATTTCCAACTTCAAACAAATCCAAATGCGATCGGCCTTTCAGAACCATTTAAGTTTTAATTATGTTTACGGGTTCATTACACAGAGCTCACTCACTCAGAGCGCACTGTTTGCTATAAAAAGTACAAAAAGATATTCAGTAAAAACTTGATTAATCATGTCATTACATTTATAAAGTAGTTGGGGTGTCACATAATTCGAGGAGTATCACCTATGTTCCTATCACAGTTATCGGTTTTGTCATCTTTTGTCTACTTGATGATTGGGGTACAGAGACCTGGAAGGCTTGCAATGTGAAGGTCTGGACCTCTGGCTGTGCCCAGTGAATTCTAGAATATGCTTTTTAATGGACGACTATTATTGATGCTAATTATAAAGCATACCAAACACTAGCACATCATTATTAACTAGGCAAGTGTACCAAAATATCTGGTCCTGGTCCTGGTCCTGGTCCTGGTCAGTAGCACATTGGAAGTGAGGAGGAGAGACTGAGGTGAGGGGCAAGGTAAGACATGGGTTTGCTGGATTTCATTTGTTTATTTGGTTTATTTAACGTCTCATTCAGAATCAATGGCTATTTCACAACAGACAATGTTGCATCAACACACAAGGTTATATCAAAATTAGTCATACATACTCAGATCGGGCCAACTTAGCATAATCAATTAAGCTAACCAGAGTTTAAACAAGCCAAGAGGAAATGAGGAATAGGTTCAAGGACTAATAGGCAGGTGAATCAGACGTGTAAAGGGGAAGGCGTGAATGGAGAGACATAGGGCAGTCCACTGGATGGGATGCCTGCTGATTTTACAGTACGATTGGCTATTATTTATGCTGATTTAAAGCTTAATTGATTATTACTGAAGATTATTCAATAAATAAAATGAATAGAAACAGAAAATAATAGCAGAGGCTTTAAAGAAAATTATGCTACTTTATTAATTCTGCCACCAAAAAAGCTGCTTTATACACAAAACTAAACAGAATTCAGAGACCCATGCTACATAAAATTATCCCACGTTTGTGGTTGGTAAGTAACATACAGTATTTTTGTGTTAGAGCAGATCACGTTTGGGCGGTAATGGTTCTAAACACCCTTTTAGTTATTAAAACACTGCCAGTGAAGATTTTGTACCCAAAGTCAGCATAAACAAAGCATCAACTAATTGGTTAATTGTTATTCGAGCATGTACTATCAAGCATCTATTAGTATACTCATTGACAATAAAAATAGCTCACCAAAAAAAGAGTTGCTGTAATAGAATGAAAGAATAAAATTTTTAGGCCGCCTCTAGCCTGGATACAAGATGAGATACGGTTGAGCATTGGAGGCAAACAGGTTCTGTATAGTATCCTGTCGCACATTTGCCCACAGATGTTGCAGCTGGACCTGTAGATCCTGCACACTTGTAGGTTGCAGAAGCTTGTGTCCCAGCTACTCCCATAAATGCTCAATTGGCAATAATTCTGGCAACCAGGCAGGCCAAGGAATTGTTGCAATCTGGCAGAGACATTCCTGGGAATCCCTTGCTGTTCTTGGACAGGCATCATCCTGCAACACATGGCTGCAGGATGTCATGCACATATCGCTGAGTTGTTAGTGGCCCTCTTATCACTACTAGGGGTGACCGACTGTTGTATGCGATGGCACCCCAGATCATCACAACAGCTGGGGAAGTGTGTTGTACCACAACAAAGGCAGGATTGAAGGATCATCACGAGGCTACCATACTCAAACTCGACCATTGTGAGATCCAAAACAGAACCTACGGTTCCTGTTCATAGCAATCCAGGTTTCTCATTCACGACACCTCTGCAAACGAAGATGACGGTGTCTGGCGGTCAGTGGCAGGACACGTAATGGGCACCATGACAACAAATTTCCTTCTGCTAAGCACCTGGAAATGGTCTGGCCAGAGACAGGGGTGTGTAGTAAATGCCCCCTGTGTCTGGATAGTGTATAATGAAACTGTGGGAGCTGCTCGTTCTTGCTGGTGGATCAAACGATCCTCTCTACTGGGGGTCTGTCTGGGCCGTCCAGAGCCTGTTCACTGTGTGTGTGCAGAACCACTGCTCCCAACACCTCCAACAGCTAGGTCAGAATGGTCTAGATGGCGGGAAATTCATCAAAACGACCATCCTGCTTCTCTCAGTCCAATGCTACACCCCCTCTCAATGTCTGTCAACTGGGCGATATGTGCCTGAGTGTGTCATTGACGCGTGTCTAGCCGTCAACAATCTCTCACCAAGAGGAACGCTACCCAAAAGTAGCCTCTGAGAGCCTTTTTATAGTACAATGGGGGAAACATTTTTCTGTCCTCTTATGCCAAGACCCAGTAGACCACCAGACTCATTAGACCACACCTGTAATTATTAACATATCTGCCTAAAACAGAACTGCATGCTGAGTTTAGCAGCAATCCAACATTTCTATCTGGGTGCGTTATTTTTTGGTCAATGAGTATATTTGCACTCTGATTCATGCATATTATTTAAATATGCAGTGTTATCCCTTTACATCATTGTTTACAGATAATGTTGTCTTTCAATGTTACTAAACATTGTTTCTTCCTCCTTAATGCTTATCATTATCAAACTTGAGAACAGTATTCCATCAACCTGTACATCTTCCCATTAATGTTAGATGTAGAAATGAAACTATAGATCAGTATTCCTGGTATTTGGAACAAAGTATTATATACAAACCCTTTACCTAGACAGTCCCTTAATTATCACACAATACAGTTATAATAACATTGTGTCGTAAAAGCAAATTTATACCAAAAATTAAACATTCTTCAATAAAAGCAGAGATCTCAAGTGCACTCATGGTAAACTTTGCATTTATGAATAAGGGTTTTATTAAAAAGGGACATATACTCCATGTAATAATATTACATTAAATAAATTAACCACATTTTGGAACATCTCTTTATAAATGTAGCACAAAACAAAAAATAATTAATAGAAACTGTTGCAAGCAAAATGAAAATAAGAATCAGTCAGACGTTTTTATTCACAGGAACGTATTTTTGCATAACTTATTTTGAGCTTAAATACTGTTTAAAACATACATGTCAACTTCTGTAGTTTACTTAGTGTGCTTATTTAGTGAAATGATTTGGCTACATTTAGGTTTTTTGTACCTAAAGCTTGAAGAGACATAGATGATTGGAAATCGTCCATGGTGGGAAGGGGTTTGTGTTTGGGGATTCAGATTTGTAATATTATACTTACAGTGTCTATAGAAAATCATCCCACCCTTTTAAAATCATTATTTTTGTAAGACACCTTATATCCCAAAAAAAAACCTCCAACAAATTAAATTACATTTTTCCAGCTGTAACGAGTAATAATATTGAAATAATCTAGTCCCAGGAATAATACTATCACCTCATTGCTGGGAACTATAGTAGGGCTTTGATGTAGTTTAACACTCAATCTTAGACAGATTCCTCTCTGGAAAATAAAAGTACATCCCAAACTGACTACATAAGTTATCTCAAAAATTAGTAACAAGGCCCATAACCCACAATGTCTTGGATTGTAAATTCCAGTTTCGGACAACAAAGCTGTGAGGAGTTCAATTATTTTATTGTCCAAGTAACAGAACCATTCTGATCAATGCTCATTTCTTTTTTTTTCTTTTTAGCTCAAACCAAGCTTTCCTCATAGCAAATTACTTCACCACCTAGATGCCAGCTGGTTAGTAGGCTAGGAAATCTACTTGGGTGGGATTTGCGTAAATATGAGCATAAGCTCAAAGGAAATAGACTAAGTGCATATACATGGAAATCAACTGACTAGAATTATGTAGCATAGGTGTTACAAAAAGTGGGATAGAAAAATAAAGAAATGGTAATTTTATTTGACCAAGCAATCACATTTCATATCCATTTTATACTATATTATTATTACACTAGGATCTATTGTCAGTAGTTTCTTTAGTATTTAATATATTATTACAAATTCATATTTTACAGTTCACACTGTTGGATTGTTTCATATAACTGAATTAAATGAGTTCTATTTTTAAGTAAATGTGTTTTATTTCATTTTATTACAGCATGTTCTAATATGAGAACTGCTACTGTGTGAAATATTCAAATATAATATTTTAAGCCACAAAATTAGTGGATAAGAAAATATTTCCAGCAGATTGCTCAGTAAAACATTTAAACAAATTTATTCAAAGTTACGCATTTTGTTCTTCTTCACAGTGATCCTCTCTTCATCCTATGCAGCTCTCAAATGGGCTGCAAGTGCCAAAGTCTAACTTTGGAAGTGAACAAGTGAACCAAAAAACAGTATCTTGCTACACAAAGGACTCAGGTTGCCCATGTAGGTCAAAGTGTCAGGGACGATGAAGGGTGCCGAACGCAAGACCACCTCACTGTACACCTCTACGGAGGGAAGCTTTTTTCAGAACCTGTAAGGGGTGTGTTTGCCTTTACACCTGAATCTGTATTTGCGATAGGCTCTTTGTATGACCGTAGCAGCCATTTCCTCCTGTTTTCGGCGAAGAGTGCTAGTTATTGGCTCATAAGAGCCCTTTGATGGGTTGTTTGCCATAAATTTCTCCTCCATGCTAGACTTGAGCATGTCCATCTGCCCAGAATCTCCAAGCACATCAGTTGTGAGAGCAAGCAAGATATCTAGACAGTGGATCTTGTCCCCCGGTACCATTGGGAGATCCATGGAGATCAGCTTCAGTGTGTTTGGCTTCGGGATCCTCAGAGGGTCTTTGAGCGTGTCACAGAAATCAGAGAGCGTGCCGTAAGTGATGAAATGTGAAGCATCCGGATCGAACTTCTCCCAGGTCTCGTAGAACATCTCAAAGTCGTCCTCGCACAATGGCTCGCCGCTCTCCTCCGTCGCCACGTTGAAGTTCTCCAGAATGATGGCGATGTACATGTTGACCACTACGAGGAACGACATTACTATGTAGGTGCAGAAAAAGACGATGCCCACTGCAGGGTTCCCACAGTTACCCTTCACATCTGTGCCAGGGTTCTCGACGTCAGGGTCACAGTCTGGAGGTCCGCTGCTCATAATGGGGGACAGGAGCCCATCCCAGCCTGCAGAAGT